>VYZT01007455.1:32375-58979 GCA_013400735.1 Pomatostomus ruficeps | reverse complement strand
AGTCAATTCTAAATTAATCGAATTTTTTGGCAGACATTCCCTCAGTTTAATTACAGTGTGAATTTAACTACCCTTCTAGGTCACAAATGGAGAGTTCCTAAAATTTTATTCTGTGTATATAAATAACATATGTGAATATCTAACACTCTTACAAATATGTTTATTTTCAATATAAAACCAATGATAATGCACATAATCCCAAAATGAGAACCATGTTTATTTGGATTCCTGAGACAAAGGAGATATGTTATTACTATGTAACATGTTTTGCTTTTCAGAATAGAAATAGAAATACAAATCAGATTATTTTAGTTAATACTCTGAAACCAAGGAAAACTTGTATTATTGTTTTAGAACCTGGAATGAAACAATCTTAAAGAATCATTTGAAAATATTTGATATCAAGAAACTGTAGTCAATGGATTTCAGTTTGCAGCCTTTCTTCCCAGGAGCCTATGGACTATTTAAAGAAGGGATCTACAAAAAAACTAGTTATTAAGAACAATGTAGTGTAAGGACAAAATATTTGGGTTTATGAGCATTAAGATCTGGCAGAGGAAGAAACACGTTAACGCTATTGCCTTCCCTTTGAAGAAACAACACTTTTACACAAATGGGCCTAAGAAATGAATAAAAAAAAATTTAAAAAATATGCAGTTTCCTTTGTCTCTAAAGAAAATCAACCAGGAGATTATGAATTGTATGGAGACTGGTAGCGGGAGACAGAGTCCTTGATTTCTTTAAGCTGAGTTCTAGAAAATCAAACCCAGGCCTTTGTGCAATGTTTGAAGGTGATGCTTTCCTGCCGTGAAACAGGGAAGTCACTAAAATAAAATGATTGTAAAACTCCAACCCAATGGTCTAGGCAAGAGCAGCCCTGATGGGAATGTGACATTATGCAGAGAACAGGGAAGAGAAATGCTGCGTTTATTTGTGAATTCAGCTATAATTTGTCTAGCTGTGATATTTTAACCTTTGATACTTGTAGATAATATAAATAAATTAATTTACTCCCTCAATTTACACTAATCAAATGCACACACCTTCTATTGTTTAGACGTAAAAGTGAAATGTGTCATTTATGAGGTTTAAAGTCATAGGCTGAGCTGGCCTTACAGAGTTTCATTCCTCTCATACACAAGTACAAACATTTTGTTTGCAGCACGATAGGAAATGTCGTGCCACATGGGTTGGTTCTCACCCTGCAGTGGTGTGCAGGTGAATACCTACTGCACACCCTGCCACCTCTTTCTCCCTAAAAAGCCCCATATTTTCTGTGCCCAACACAACTCCGTGAGTTATACTAACTGGGTTTACTTGAACGGGTCCACGGGAAATACTGTAATTGCTTCTGCATGTGTACCAGCCCATGTATATTTCCTGGCAGAGTCGAGATTAATGAGTTACATTTTTAGAAGCAGTATTACTCATTTGGACTTTTTGGCTTTCATTTTTTAATGAGGTAACGTTCTATCTTTGTACCTTCATTTCCATCCTATGAATTAACCATAAGGTGTTACCCATACAAATGCTCTCGATGTTTTTCTAGTTTAGATACAATTTCAATATTCATTATTACATTCAGTTATCAAGAAATCACTTCTCCATCACAGCTGTATTCCACCTACAAAAGTGAGCAAGAATTCTAGTGAAGACAACTGCAGAAATCTAGGTATTTCACAGCAAGAAACAATATGAATTGTGTTGATCTGTTCATAAGGCAAAAAAGAATGAGAAGCTGAGCGTTTTAATACCCTGCTAAAGTCACCAACCTATTTCATTTTGACAGGCAATGCATCTTGGTCTTGTGTTACTGGTATTATACTACACTTTTTTTCTGCAGTATTCCAGCAACTTAACTGCAGTTTCTGCAGGGTTCTGGTAACATAATGTTCCTACAGGTGCTGAGTAGGAAGACTGCAGTGGGGGATGTGACGGCTCTCTTTCTGTGGAAGACACACAGAAAGATCTGTGTGTCTGTCTGACAGCCGTGGAGTCTCATGATCACCTCCAGGAGCAACTGTGCACCTCAGTCTTGCTACTGCTATTTCCTCAAGTGGCCACTGTGTTTCACCATTTCAGTGGCTACCTCAGTGTGTGACCCCAAATTCAGTGAACCCAATAGCTCTGCTAAATGCAGGAAACATTGTTTTCCAGCAGGTTTTGTTAAAATAGCAACTGCAGTCACAGAAAGACCTTTTATTTTGCAGTTAGTGAATCTCCTCCAAAAAACTGTAGGAAAATTAAAACCAGGCACTCCGGTTAAATAAAAAGAAAGCACATTCCTTTTTTATGGTTGGATGCCTAATGCAAACTGAAAGGAAAGTCTGAAAACAAATTAAATGAGAAAGAATTTTCAAGGGTTATAATTTTTTGCCTAGATGGTTATTCAAATTGGGTTCCTTTGCCTAATGATTACATTTTTATTTTTATCCTTACACTCTCACATGCATGTATGATGCACAGAAAACCTACCATGACAATTTATTGCCTCCAGTTTCAAATTATTTGTCAGAAAAGATGACTGTCAAAATCAATGCACTACTTTGTTCCTGCTCTACTCTCTTGTACAAGCGGGATCAGACGTGCTCAGTGCACCCTTTCAAGCACCAAGGAGTCAGCACACTCTTTATCAAGTCACCTGCAACTGACACATTTTAGAGGGTTTAAAGACGATAAAGGGAGCGCTGCCTTAATGAAGGGATGTTTTATAAAATGACAGATCTGTTTCTGAATGTACAACCAGTTCCAGCAGCCAGAAAGGACTCACTGTCTGTAATTCACCTGAAACGGGGGGTGATGGTGTGAGCACAGGTGTGCTGCCACAGGCATAGGGAGAACTACAAACTTCAAGGTGGATCGTTTACACCACGACATCAGGAAAGGGCCTGAAGCAACCATCTAGTTCTAACAGCTTATGATTATGCCATTAAACGATGGATAACCATTTACCATCTCCTTCCTGCCCAAATTACATCTACATTTAATGATACATCAGCCAGGGAAAGGGTAGCTTCTACACTACCCTAACTTTACTCAATGTATCTTTACCCAGCAGCTTAGAAAACAAGACAGGAAAATGTGGTTTAATAAGACAAAATTGACGCAGAATGATAGAAATATTTACCTGCATTTGGCACTGAACCTGGAGAAGCCAGCTGCATTATTTTGTGTTCTGGTTTGGCTGTCTCTTGTACAGCCATACTTAATTCTCGTGTTTGCAGTGAACCTTGATAAATATAAGGCACTTGGATGAAAGACTTCATATAAATATTATTTAACAGCACTTGAATTGTTGGTAACTCGCTATACACGAGTCATAAAATAGAGACTTGGTTGCTGTCAGCTTCAGTTAATCTTCTGGGGAAACAAAAGTTCATATAAGGAGAAAAAAACCCAGGAAAAACATTAAGAAAAATACTGATTTCTAAAACGGAGCATTGCATCTTTTACTACAAAACTTATGGATGGAAATATTATGTGACTTTACTAACTGATAATTACTGAAGACAGATAATTTGTGAAACATTCCTGTTGAATAATTTTTATTATCATGAAAAGTACTGTGATTATTCCTACTGACTTCTCTCAGCATTATCTGCAAAGAGATCAAAGAATGATCTGACAGTGGAAGCAAAATGGCTACAGCCAACATTTAGACTCCTCCTTTTTATTTTAGGAAAATGGATGAGAAAACTCAAAGCATTCTGTGTGAGCACACCAAAAAGCACTGTCCATACAACATAACTGGTCAAAAAAATTACAGTCAGAAACAAAAACCTAAAGATGAGGTGAAGTAATTTTTGTATCCGTACCATGGTGAAGTGGCATCATACAGACTTAGGCATTAGAAATGTTCTTTATCTTTTACTGAGTACCTTTGTCAACACTGTCATAGACAGAGGAGGATTTCACATTCTGCTTTTTCTTTTAGCATAGAATGAACACATGTACATAGAGCTTTATTACAGATGTGGGCAGAAAAGAATGGAAATATTTCAATCTTAGAGTAGTTTCTCTTAACACACTATCTTTTTTCCTGTTGAAGGTAGCAAAGCTAACACATCATGAGGCTCAAAGACGTTAGGGAGAGGGAAGAGAGAGACTTCCGTTTTACATTCATAAATTCTTTGTTCTTAAAGAACTGCAAGTAGCATAAATTAATATAATTTAATGTTCCTTAAGAAGGGGTAGTAGGATATGTTTTACACAAATTATGATCAAAAAACTAAATGAGCATTGAGAGGTTAGGCATCCGCATGCCAGAAAGATTTATGCCTAGTGTCTTACATTCTAAAGTTTTGAAGATAAAACCCAATATTCTATGGGCTGTTAACTGCAGAACAGGGAGGTTGAGCATTCTAAGTCAGCATCACATTTGACCATTTGGTTTTCCCTCTTCCTCAGTAGCTCTGTCCCTGGAGCGATGTCTAAAAGGTCACTACAGCACCAGATCCTGTGAGTCACTTTCCAAGCCCTGGTAAGACAAGACGAGTTATGTATCAAAACTCCTTCTTTCCCTGATTTCTGTAGTCCATGAAAGAGAGAAATCCAACAGACCAGAAAGGCTACAAAGATTAGGGAGCTAAGACTAGGCAAACCACACAGTTTGGGTGGTGCCTGCAGCTTGCAAAAGGCACAAACAACAACCTTGGAAGCAACACTTTAAGTATGATCCACACAGTTCATTTGGGTCCCTGTTCCTAGAACAGCTGTGAACTTGTTAAGTAAACATCCCACTGAAGTGTGTGGGAGTGAGAGCAGCAGGATTGTGCTCCCATCATTTCTGGAGCATCGCAATTAACAGGCTTCTGCATGCTCTGCCCCTGTACCTGGCAGAGCGAGGCCACACAGAGAGGAGTGTTTGCTGAATGCCACAAATACAGAGGCTCAGAAAAGGAGTCAGATGGGTATCCTCTCTCCCTGCACACATGAGGCTGAAGGGAAGTGTGGTTTTCCCCTGAACGTGCTCTGCAGTTATCAGTACATAAGGTAATGCAGGGGTTCAGGGTGTTCATCCCCATGAACTGAAAGTCAACTGCTCTCCCTGACTTCCGACTCCACCTGATGAATTACTTTGTCTGCAGTGCCTGACCTATAAACAAACAGAGCATCTGTTGGAATGCTGGGTCTGACAGTCTGGCTGAATAAATCACTCTCCAGAAATTCCCAAAGCTACTAACACTTTCCACTGCTTCTGTCCTTTCCTCTCCTCTGCCATGCACATATCCATCTTCTTTCCCATTCAGGGGGAGTAATTTTAGCATTCTTGCTTTCTCTTTTTCAGTTTCTCAAAGGTGTACCTTCAAGAATAAATAGCAAGTCCCCCACAATTTAAGAAGGAAATTGCTGGGTTTCCACAAGGGTTGAAGTTTGTCTCTTGCAAGTTCATACTCTCCTCAGTAAGATATGAGACTTAATGAGATTAAATGTCTGTGCTTATAGAGGAAAGAGTTGAAACCTGAAAGTGCTTGATGCCAGATGTTAACTTTCATCAGGCAATGCAGCATCATCTTTTCACAGAAACACTTCTGGTTTAAGATCAACATTTCAGATCAAATGACAGGTCTACTACAAACAGCAAAAGAAGTTTAATGAAACAGTATCATTTGATATTGAAAAGAAAATGAATTGACCACCCCTAAAGTTAGCATCAGGATCACATATGGTTTTGATACTAACCTGAGAATTTAATGGGGACACCATCCATGCAGACACAAATATCAAACAGTCATTTTTATAATCTATCATAAATCAGAGCAGAGGTTTTGATAAGAAATTACTTCATTTAAAGATTCAGGGGTAAAAGAAGTTCTGCAGCTGCTGAAATCTTCTGGCCTTGATGTTATATTGACCACGTGCAGCCTTAAAGTGCAGCCCAGCTCCCCAGGTAGCATGAATTCATGCCTTCTCATTCTTTCTGAAAAAACCATGAAATTTCAAGTATTTTGGGTAATAACGGATGAAATTGAACATCCCTTTGTACAAATTTAACCTTCCATTGCTTTCAATGTATGGAATAGAAGACTGGATGCTGGAAATACGCCATGTGATATTTTTCCTGATTTTTTGGGAAATGGTCCCATCCCTTTCGGCCGACCTGTACTATTTCAGAGACACATCCTGTCTCTGAACTTTCTAATTTGCACAACTGCTTGTGTTGACCCCAAAACTGGGCAGATTAATTCTACCTACCAGTTAATACACCAGAGTTCTCTTGGGATCAGCAACAGCAGCTACAACTGCACACGGCAGCTGAGAAAGCGAAGGAAGGGACAGGAGCTGGAAACGTGTGAGCAAAGAAGTGATGGGATAATATGGAATTCAACATTGCAGTATCACTTTCCTGGTCTGATCATGCCCTCTTACATTACAGGTAGAAGACTGTATTTTCTCACTAAACATATTGAGGAAGTTCAGTGAAATATCCTAGAACTTGAAAATTTCCAAGTTTCTGTACATCAAGAAACTTTTGTATCCGCACACTAAGAAAATAATTTAAAATAATATTTGTCCATGGAACAGTATTTTCACACAAGCCAAATTTTTCAGCCAACCTGTGATGTGTCATAAAATATTTATAATTAAGTTGCCTTGGGTGTTCCTGAGAAAGTAGAAAACTCATATAAAAAATCAGAGCACAACTAATAAAGCTTATATTTTCATATTTTTCCCCAATAAATTTTTTTCTTACTTTCAATAACAGGTTCAGAATGCAGATTAAAATACTGAAAAATGTTTAAAAATGAAAACATTATCCAGGTTTCAAAGTATAATTCAAGAACTCATTTCCTCATTAGAAATTTTAAATCGCACGTGGATTTTTCACTCTTTACTGAAGGACTTCATATAAAACTTTGAAATACATTCCATAGACCCATTACAACTATTAAGCCTTTGAAACACATTCCATAGACCATTCCAACTATTAAACTTTAAAATAGCTAATGAGGGAAGAATTATTTATAACTTAGCCTTTGGCAGTAGGAATTCTAAACAATTTTTGAATCAAGCTTTAGAACTATAGAAGGGAAAAAAAAAAAAAAAAGAAAGAAAGAAATCTCTGAAGCCAAAAGGATAAAAAAGGAAAGTGAAGATACTTTTTTCTATGAAAGTACTGGCATTTATGTTCCTATTGGTCGCCATTGTCATTTTAACAGCAGCTCTTGTACTTTACACTGGAGGCCTTTGATGCACTTTGCCAACTGCAATGAATACATCTTAATATTCCTCTAAAGCAGCAAGGCAGTGTCCTCAAGCTTAGGATGAGAAAATGACACAAATACACAGAAAGGATTTCTGACCCACTTGCCGAATGTATTGAGCCACTGAATCAGACTGTGTGCAACTTTTAAATCACCTAAAAGCAAGTTGCCAGGCCAGCTCAGTGGCCACAATTAGAACACGGGAGAAAGACCTCCCCAGGAAGCTCGGTGCTCTCTATTCTAGTAAGCACTGCCATAATGAAAGGAGCTACTGCCCCATTTAAGAAGAGAATTTCACATCTTTAACCTTCTTAAAAATATCTTCTATATCAACATGTATTTCATATATCTAGAGATAAAATATTATAATTCTACCTGTTGTAAATCAATAACTTCCACGGAAAACTGACTCGGGAGGAAAAAAATAATGTTATTCCTGTGAAGCACATATGGCAGAATACAGGACTATGAGGTAGGAAATAGAATGCAAAAGAGACAAAGCTATTTTTGCATTTGTTTACCTTTATTTAATTCATTATAGGCTTTCAGAGGCATTGTGTGGTGTGACAGAGGTGCACAGTAAAGCACATCCAACTAAACTCTCCTTCCTTTCCACAGCTTGAATGACACAAATGAAGCACGTGCTCTGCCCCCAGTACTTTAAGAACTTGGGGACATGCTGTTAATCAACCTGCTTAAGGCACTGAAAATTCTCTGTGCATGAAAGTAAGTGATTTTTCTTGCTGCTAATGATTTAATTGAAAGATGAACAGGAATGAAATATAGTAAAATTCAGTTTCTGATTGAATTTTCAGTCAATGTTCAGTCAGTTTCTCCCTTGTGTTGCAAAAAGGCAATGTGTTTATCACTGCAAAGATTCTAACAGGAGAGGTGGTAATCCCTGCTGGACAGCCTGGTTCTAAAATAGCAAAGCATCTTTTTATTTCATGCTACTTATGCTGGACTGATTTAGCCTATTCACGGCTTATGCACTAAGTTTAATCCTCAGAATTCTCAAAACAAACAGTCCATAATACTCACGTGAAATGCTGATTTTTTCCAAGTGCCACTGGATAGATTATTCCAACCCTCACCCAATTCCCACAATGCAGTGCAGAAGTCAGACAATATGTTCTGATAGTAAAAAGATTAGACTCTGAAAACATCAAGGTGTGATTTCAAGATGATCATCCCGCACATTCCTTCAAGGAAAGATATAAGGAAAGGAATACAACAATATCAAAAGGTGACAAATCCATGTAAAACTGAAAATCTTCTGCCAACTCTATGAACCCTCGACATTTCCATGCAGGAGGACCTGACAGAGGAGCAGCCAGAAGCAGTGGAGAGGAACCACTACTGAAAGACCACCTTGTCTGGACAAAATTCCAATAGGAATTGCAGAGAATGTAGGGGCTGTTTCATGCCAGTGGAAGCTGTTTATTCCACACATTCACAAGCTGGAACTGAAGTTGTGTCTTACAGGCAGCAATTCATTCCACTGTTTCATCAATGGAGAGCATTTGACTAACGCAAGCATATGAAATTGGCTTCTGCTGTCAGCCACACTCACCACTTGGCAAACAACAAGAATTTAGAGGCATCACTCCCATTTTCTTCCTAGAAGTCTGTTCATGTTCCATCAAACACTGGCTGCATGCTGTGCAGATATAATTAACCCATAACTGCTTAGCATCATGCTTGTTCTGGGCTTCAAAACCTACCTGGGAACTGCAAAAAATATTTACAGTCACATTCTTATAACCAACACTGCAAGGAGTTGCATCAGCATTCACTTGTGCATCCAACTCTACAGGTTTAGTCACACCTTTGACTGGTACAGCGTAGCTATACCTAAAAAAATGTTACTAGAAGGTGAGCAGTATTTTCAGGGTTTCAGCTGTAAAGCCAAGCTTAGGGTTGGTGATGTGTGGTACAAAACATCTGATGAGCTCCTCAGAGAACAATATTTTTATGCTCAAAATTCAAAATTAAGAAATCTCATCAATCAAACTAAAATATGCAGTCACAACTGACAGTCTTTTTCTGTTTATGACCTTCCATTACATCTTAGCCAATTTATTTGCATTGGACAAACTTCTTTGTTGGAGAACAGCAGTAATGGTGGCTGCACATTAGGGTCAACATCTAAATAGTACTGCTAAAAGGATGGGTGAATTCATGAGAAATTACTAAGGTATATTTTGAAATATTTACCTGCATATATATGATTTATTTGTGGTCTTAATGTTACTGCATGGTGTCCCAGGTCAATGCTTGGGCCACAAGTCCCAGCAGTAGTGCAAATGCAGTCTCCTAGTACAAATTCACTGGAAAATCTGGAAGCCGGATGGATTTACCGCCCTCATGGAAAAAATTATACTACTAATAAAGTTCACTGCTTAATCACAATGTCTCAGTGCTCATATAGAGAATGGAATTCATTTATATTCCTCTCAATTTTCTCTCCAAATTAATTTGCCCTCTTTATGTTCATATATCGTCCACATTCTGTAATTTACATTACTGGAAAAAGTAGTAGTCAAATTCACCATCAGGATTTATTTCGTTCATGAACTTTCATTTGTTCCCTTGTCTACCTATTGGAGTCCAAGCTTAGGGGAGTGTATTTTTAAAGAATATATGTTGAACTTATCGAAAAGTGAAAATCCTTCAAACTACGGGTAATTAAGAGACTTCATTTTTCCTTAACGTTTAGGCAGGTTACAAGCCACACCTAACCAATTCCTAAACGCATTATTACAGACTGTATAGACACCCCATTTTACCTTGCTTAAGCTTGACTCCTCCTGCAGACAGAGGTGTGGCTGTGTCCACATGGGCTGCAGGGACAGAGAGAAGGGAAAAAAAAGCCTGCCCTGTCAGCCTGCTCCTGCCCAGCGTCTGTGTCACTGCCTGGAGACACAGCCGGACCACTTCAATCTAAATTCAGTGTCTGCCAACTAGTGAGCAGGCAGAAAGTGGGCATGAGCGTTAGTTAAAACACTGTGCCAACTAGGCAATACTGAGCTCTATAATAAATACAATTTTCTTCAAGAGACAGACACGTCTTCTGAACAAATCTCCCTCTAAATATTCACTAAAATATTGAGCCTTAAAATTCAAAAAAGTGATGTCTTTGCACTTCTGTAGTGCAATTCTGAGATTCCTCTATTACCACTTCTTATCCCTCTAGGAGCAGCAGTTTTCCCCTTCAGAGAAAAGTAAGGTCACTTTGAACTTGCAAAACAAGCTGTAATCTCAGCCAGTGATTGTCATAGTTCTACATTTAGTTACGTCTATGCCAGACCATTTTTACCCAATTCTCAGGCTCTAAACTAAATAGGTGTCATGCTCATGATAATCCATCAGGTGTTTGGGTCCTGCTTTCATTGTTACTGCTTTTGGTTTTTTCCTCCATCAATCTATAATAAGTGATTGATGCCTTAAGATTCAGCTTTTATATTTCTTAGACTCTGTACTGCTTTAGTGTAGCTCTAAAACTCCATACAGTCTGTTAACTCCTGTTCTCACATTCTAGTCAGATATAACAAATCCTCTCTAGGCCTGGACTCAAGGACACCTTGCTGTTCCAGGCCCCAAAGTATGGAAACTAAAGCTCTAAAAGGGGGGACAGACTTGGGGTGAATTACATCATCATCTGAAACTGTAATTGGACAATTAACCCTGATACCTAAATTGATCAAAACTTATTAAAGTGTAGAAAACTCGTGACCTGGGGTCTATCTTCGGTGTGGCTCCCCCAGAGAGGGCTTTTGTCTGCCCGAGGTGTCCCTGTTGAAGGCCCTTCAATAAATACCCATTTTATTCACTTAATCTTGTCTAGCCTCTGTTCTAAGTAGCCTCCATCTCTCAGGGATCACGATCAGTGGTGATTTCTCAGGATTTCCAAGTCACACACAGCATTCCTCTGCCAGAGGACCCTCAGAGTCACAACTCAGCCCCAGCACTTCCTCCCTGCATAAACCTTCTCACCTTTCCAAAGCTCTGTGTCTGCACTAAGAATTACAGTAACACCAACAACTACCGCCTGCATGATCAGCAGCTCCTCCTGAGCCTCTGACTGCTTTGTGGTAACAAATGCACATTTTGTAGCATGGCTGGTAATGCACAATTTAACAGCCTTGCATTACAAAATGCCTCACATCGTCTGCATTGCCTGGAGACTCAAGTTTCCAACTCCTTTCCTTACAGGATTACAAATACAGAACAAAGGAGAACTAGAGGTAAGTTCACACCCGGCTACAGCCTGCCTTCTGCCAGCACCCAGCAATATATTGACTTACTGGTAACATCACCCTGTTTACTCGTTATTTATTTCCAGATTGAAGGACTCTTTATGCTGTACGGCACCCGCACACATGACAGAAGTCAAATCTTGTCATCCAGTTACCACTGGGGTCCGTATGGCTCCTTGTGATTTAAGTGGACATCCACAAATATTAAAATTTAGGAAGTCATTTACTGTCCTTAATGCAAGTGACAGCAGCAAACTGTGATAAAATCAGTAAAAGTGAAAGATGTGCTTTGCCCATGTGACCAGAGAGATTAAAATGCAGAGTATTAATGTCAGAATTTCATCTCTAGTTCAAGAGATCAACATTTGCTTGATGCAAGCCCAAAGAATGGTTTGTAGTTAATACTCTGAATAAGAAACTTAGCAATGTCCCAAATTATCAAAAACAAAAATAAAATCAATATATTATCAAGGTATTTAATATTTTGGATCAGTATTTCAGATACCTAAGAACAGCAACAAAAAATAAGGCATATCAGGCCATTATAGAATATAGTGTCAATGACAGAGGAAAAAAATTCATTTAGTTCTGTGGGATCCATCCATCAGGTACACTGCAAAAAACCAGAATTTTCTTAGTAAAAGCTTCAGTGGATTTATGAATGAAGTTTTTCATGACTGACGTATCAGAATTCTTCCAAATCATTACAGCACACAAGAAAAGTTCAGCCAACGTTGTCCACAGTACTTAGCTATCCAAAAACCTTTTAGGAAAATCCTTCAGGAGTAGTAAGGTAATGTAAGTAGTCATAGAGGTTAAGCAAATAAAATTAAGAGGAGGAAAGCAGTTTATAAAACAGAAGATCCCAAGGATTAATTTGGAAAGTCATCTGCAATATCCAGAAAAATAATTTTGCTGTCTCTGTGAAATGGGAAACAGAGAGGAACAAATGGTGACATTCTTTCAAAGTCTGCACATAATTTTAACATTGCACATTTATGTCACTTTACTCATGTGACCAGAACATACCTTAGGGTCTGAACTGAATCTCTCTCTTACTCAGTCAAGCACAAGGAGGCTCTTCACTCACTACAGGCTTTTCAGACTGTAGATGTCAGAGAGTTTCCAAATACTCCAATCCATGAACTCTTTTAATACTCAGACAGAGAATGTTGACAGCCCCAGAGCCAGTGGAGTCAATCTGGGCTCCAGATGGGTGATTCAAAGTCAAAATGCATCTTTAACTTCTCTTCTTAATAAACACACATAAACCCTTGCCTCAGTGCTGGGTCCTGAGAGAGTATCAGAGAAAAGAGCAAATGCAAATCATAGGAGAATCTAAACAAGCAAGTTCGCCTAGTAAGGAAGGGAAGTGATTGTACATAAAAGGCTGGGACATGAATAAAGTATTTATATTTTTAAACAAAACCAAATATATTTTTAATTTAACTAATGCTTGTTCTAAAATTGTGTTTTTGTAACTGATTGCATTAGTGTGGAAAAATGCATAGCCTGCACAATCTCTGTAACTCGTTTGTCTGCTGAAAAGTATAAAAACAGGACAAAAGTCTCCCCTAAAACCAACACATAGTGACCATCAGTTCACAGCATTATTGTAAGAGGCTGTCCAATGTATAAAATTTCTCTGAAAAATCCATTTCCCTTAAATTTCTTATTTTAATCTAGTAATTAAGCACAGTTTGGGCCTTTATGAGACATAAGTAAGTATTCTGGTTAGTCACAGTAATAGAGGTAGAATGAAAATATCTCACAGGAAAGTGGCACAGATTTGATACCTTGTTTTTCTTCTCTCACTTCAATGTTTAGGAAGTACTGTAGCAAGGCACTAAGGGCTTAGATTTTTAGATTCTACTTCAAACCATTTTCTTAAACAGGGGCTAAATGCATTAATACACAAAAATAAATGTAACTTGTTTAAATATGAGCTCAAGAAAATGTTTCTATAGCAATGAAACTTGCAGCAATGACTAGGCAAAACCTGCTGATGTTGTCACCACTCCCATTCCTGAGATTGTAAACAGAGGTGTCAACTTCATCTTAGCCATCTCTAAAACTATTTATCCAGAACAAATCCAATTTCTTCTTCCTGCATAACACCTCCAAGCTCAGCCTTTCTGCTTAGTTCATATTGCTGAAGCTGAAATCACCATTTATTCATCTTCATAAATGCAACACCTTAGTCTCTCATCGTGACACATCCTGACCATTTTCAATGCAGTCACTTTCATACAACTAAATTCATCTTCTTGGCCGTACCACCACGACACCAAAAGATTGCTCTCTTTTTCAGTCTATCCCAGACCCCTGATCCAAAGAGTTTTATACTGAATGCACTTTGTAGTTTATAGTACAGTATAGCCTGTGGTCTGAACATGGGCTCTTGAGTCATTTCCATCTCTGTTTAAGCCAGCTGTCATCATCTATCAGTTCAGCTTTCTTTCAAATTGTCTCTCACTTTCCACTGGCTTCTGAATGGGGGATGAATTCACTACAATCCCTTGTCAAATTAATCTTTTGATGGCACCTTTCTACTGGTGCCCATCAAGCCTGAGAATCACCGGCTTTAGGATGTGCCTCCGGGAGCCAGGCCTTGTGCTTCCAGGTGAGATGGGGTGCCGTGTCCGGGGCTGAAAGCCAGGCAGCTGCAGGAGCCTTGCTCAGTGTGTGTGAAACGGGCTCTTCAGGCATGCCCAGAGGTGTCCTTCATGTGAGCATTGGTGCAGCTCTGCAAGGGCAGTGCCTGCAGCGTCCTGGCCCCCGTGTGCCTCCCCACGCCCCGCTGCGAAAGCACAGACTCTGCTCAGCCCCTTGGCCTGCTTGGAGCCATCTCTGTCACCTGTGGGTTACTGCAGCTGCCTGCTGCACAAAAGAGAATTACTGCTCCCCGGCTCTCTCCCACTTCTGTGCTGCATCCACCTGTCACCATTGGTTTCCATCCTGTGCTCTCCGGGATAGGAAATGCATTGTGATTTTCAAACTTCAAACCACTCATTTCCCATGACAGGTTACAAAGTACTGATGCCGTTTTGGTTTATGCCTTTTTTTTTCCTTATATATTCTCTCTATTCTCAGCACATGTATTTGTAGCCTGTTGTATCAGTGGCTGGTGTTCCCAGTAGTTTCCTGTGTTCTATCCTGCCTCAAATTCCAGAGCTCCATTGGCCGGGGGGTACAGGTCCCTTATCCTGTCCTGGTTCTTCCCGGGAGCCAAGGCTGAGAACAAGGACGTGAGACCCATCCTCACGAACAAAGTGCAGCTGGTACCAAGGGGGGCTCCAGAGGAAAGGCTTCACCTGAGGTGGGGGGAGTGGGGTGGGGGGGATTGCATCCCCACTTGTACCCCTAATTGGTGCTTTTTATCAATTATGCTAATTTCCTAAAACCTATAAAACTGTGTGCACCCCTGTGGGGCTGGGCTTTTGTGGACATCTTTCCACAACTGCCCCTGGAGGTCTCCAAAGAAAGATCTACTTTTACATGACCTCCTATACTAAAATTATCTCGAGTTTCATTTCTAGGTTGAAAAAGGCAACAGTACCAAAAGGAAGAATGTCGAGCTTTTCTTGTACTATATAGTATAATTAACAATCTAGAATGTTTTTCTGAACTATAATACAGAATCATATAATCTCTTTTCTTGTTTTCTTACTACAATACATAATCACGTCATGTTTTTCAAATTTCCTTAAATACACAAATTTTGATGTGGATGTTAGACACAGTGCTTTACAAATTGTTATTTACTCATTTGAATGAAAGAGAGCAAAGAAAAAATTATATATCCATATATCCTAGCATTCCCTGCACTTTCCAGTAATTTCAAAATGTCAGGAAAAGGTTCTGGACTTCATGCCAGCTGAAACTATTGGCATGATATCTCATAAACTGATGTGCACACCTTCAGCTTTTGAAGCATTTATTCACTGCTGACAGTGGAACTGCAAACAAACCAAACTCCAAACAACAAATTACTCAATTTCCCTCCTGCTTCACGTAATTGCACTGGCAATTTTGGGAGCTTGCTTTATGATCACCTTTCAGGTGAAAATTATTCATGAGTTGAACCACTTGACAAGTAGAACTTCATTTATCTGTCAAATATTTCGCTAGACAAGAAAAATAACCATTCTGAGCACAGAGTAAATAGCTCCAGTTAGGTGAAGAAAAGCCCCTGCTGTTCTAGTATGGAGCAAATATCGTCAAAGATTTATTGGTGATTTCCAATAGAAGTAGATTGATATTGTAAAGCTGAGTTGCATCACACAAATACCATCTGCACACTTAGCAAGATTTCCCCACACATCTCCATTATTTTCTTTTCTCTGAAGTAGGCACATGTGTGATCCTGAGGTGGGAAGTAAAAGGCACTTTTAGCCCTGCTGCTTTTGCTGTCTTGGGACGAAACCACAGAGAATCTCGAGGGCACAGAAGGCACTGAGGGGCCATTAACTGTCTGCAGGTTATCACTCATGCTATTGAATTTATCACTTATTCTGCTGTACCAAGACTGTATTATGGACAAAGCTTTCAGCTGTTTCTGATCCTGACTCTCTGGAGTGAATGCCACAAGTGTTTGAGCAACATGGTGAGATGAACAAAACCAACCCTTTCTTAGCAACTTTAATGAAAATAAGTACAGGCTTCCAAGCCAGATGAATAGGAACCTCCTTTATCACAAAACCTGCTATGTTTCACCTCAAAACGTTGCTATCTTAGGCAAAGTACTTGCAGGCTAAACATTCTGCTTTGAATTCCAATCATGTAGACCTTGTAAGAGCAGACAGAGTATTCCTTGGACATGGGGCTGAATGTCATTTCACAAACATTCAGGGATATGTGGTTTAACTCTGCCTCACTGGGACTTTGTCTAATGCTGATCTGCCACTATCTCACTTACGGATAGTTACTATGAGCACAAAACCAAACATTTTCTTTGCTTGAAAGTAAAGAATCCATTTTCCCACAGCGGATCTGAAATGGAGATATATGTATCAGCTAGATCTCTCCCGGTTATCTTCAGTCTCCTCGGTTGCTTGCCATTGCCAGTCAAACTGCAGAAATTTAACATGCAGCACGTCTCTTCCTGGCTTGGGTAGGAACACAGCTTTACACCAAAATCCCTCTTAAATGTGAAAAATAGAGCAGTATTTTAAATACTATGCTGTGAAACATTGGGTTAGGGTTAAAAATTGCTAATCAGGACTGAAACCACTCTGAAAGGGGGAGTAAGCTCTATTTGTTCTGTCCTTCCCTACCAAAAAACATACAAAATAGTTAAACTAAGTTATTAGAATAATTATACAAAAGAAATAGAATAGCTGATGAATGGCATGTATCATCAGTCTTTTAAAATTGTTTTCAAATCTCGTACACCATTTGACTGTTAAAAAAAAATTATCTAGTGTTACTGAGAGCCACCAACTGTTTCTGTGCTGTCTTGTGTGATTTATTTTCTTACTTCAATAAAATATGTCCATAATTCTAGAATTTTTACAAGCTGTCTTTCATATTTTTTTACCTTTTTTAGTCAAATATTCCATCTACTTTTAGTCAACAAATTTTAATCTCCCACATATTTGTTCGTTTAATATTTTTCTTTTCCTATTAGCATCACTTACCCTACTTTCATATATTTTAATTAAATTCTATCCCCATCTGTAAAGTCGCATATAAGACAACAAAGTTCTGCCCTGAGGACATAAATTGAGTGAATAATGAGGAGTCAAAGGAGAGCTTTTTCTCATAGTTGTCTCAAGATCTGGGCCCAGGCCTTGAGGTAATTTCGGTAAGAGTTGGGTGCCTTGCTAGCTGCGTATGGGAGAGAAGCTGACTGGTTACGCTTCGCCTCTGTGACAGAACACTGAGCCTCGAGTCTTGGCTAAAACGTGAGATGAAATCTCCTGCTACTACCTCAGTTTTGACCGAGTGACCTCATTCAGGATTTCTGACTCCGAGGTTCACATTTTGCTTTGGAAAAGGGATGCTGATAATAAATGCAAGCTGCCTGAACCACTCAGAGTTCCATAATACCACTAGTTACACTCTCGAGACCTGTGGGTATTACCAGTTGGCTTCAGAGGGATTACAAGCACACACAAGGCTGTCTACAGGCTTAATGCAAGTGGTTTATAGAATCGGTGACTAATTCACACTAATTAAAATGTGGCCCAGATCTACAGTATCTAGGGCAAATTAAATAATTGCTATCTGAAAGCTGTCCATCGACACGCACAAGCTTGCCGTGTCATGGTGGGGGATACGGGTGCCTCTGCCAAGAGCAGAAGCCACAGAACTGCTGAGGGATCTGGCTCAAGCTTTAGAGAGAACTTTTGGGTAGGCTTGGCATGATAGATACAGCCGTGATTAAAGCCCGGACCTGGAAACAAAGATCCTGCTGGGGAATCACTGCCTATCACAGAGATCAAAAACTGATCAAAAGCATCTCCTGGCAGCCCTTGCTCACTGCTCCTACTGAGCTCTAAATTCAGCAAAAGCTTTGCTGTTTCTCAGAAACAAAATCCTCCCACTATGAAAAAACGACAAGGCGTCTAGGTCCTGAGATATTTTAAGAATATCTCTGATTTTGGCTAGCACAGCAACAAATAGGCCTGTCCTTGTTAATTATGAAATAAACTTCTAAAGGTGACTTATCTTCATTGATAAGCCATATACACATATAAGTATGTATGCTCTGAGGGATACAGCTCCAAGGAAAAAATGGACATCATTCACTCACCTAGATTTCATGATCATAAATTTGACAAAGTTGTTCACAAATAGATATTTCAGAGTAAAATGGATTATAAAGAAAAAGTTGAAAGAAACACTTTGATAATACCAAGACGTAGCAGTATAGTATTTTCTGTAAAAAAGTAGATATACTTTGCAATTTAATATCATTCTTTCTTTCAAGCTTTCTTCTCTAAAAGGTATAGAGAAAATGATGGTCAATAGAGTTGCGCCACTTGGTCCAGCTCTATCCTATCAGAAAACATTCTGAGCCATTTCACTTGGATTCAAATGGCTGAGAACTCCTGGTGTGGACCATGAGAAATGCACTTCCTACATCCTTAGGAGAGCCTTTACTTTGTTAACTAAACTGATTCAACACAAATATAGGCATAAACACTTTCTAAGCACTTCCCGGAAATGTTCTCAGAAAACCATTTAATTTCATTAACTGGACTGTTGTTCTTCAAAAAATATACTCTACAGTGTCCAAACAGCAACAAGATTGGGAATTCTGAATAATAATTTTGAAAATTGGTTAACTGCTTGTGTGTCCTTATATCCCAGAGCTCACCATGGACTGGCTGACTAGGAAATACAGCTCAGATGTTGGAGTTTGCATCAATTCTGCAATCTTTCTGTCCAATTTATAAGTATTTATCCTGTAGTCAAATTCTAATGATTATAAAGGCTTTGGAAAAAACACGTCAGAATTTACAACCACAAAAGAAAATCGTGCTTTCATCTTTTCATTCTTGTCTTAGTTCCTTCTACTTTGTACTTTTGTATACACTTTTACAACTGCTATAGAGCTTATTGTATTTTAAAATAAACATTGTGGTTTAATCCCAGACAGCAAATAAGTACCATGCAGTCACTTGCACACAACTTCTCCCTTCACTGCCAGGGGAGTCAGATGAAAAGGGAAGACTCATCAGTTGAGATGAGGACCATTTAACAAATGAATTAAAGTAAAATATAATAATATTATTATTGTTATAGTTAATTATTGTTGTGGTTGTTGTTGTAATGAAAATGTGTGTGAGAGAGAGAAAGGGATAAAATACAAGAGGAACAAGTGATGCATAATAATGTCACTGCTCACCATGCACTGACCAGTGCCCAGCCTGTCCCCAGACTTTGCCTCCGGCCAACTCCCCCTCTTTTCTGTCCTGGACATGACCTTCTATGGATGGAACATCCCTTTGGCCAGTTCAGGTCAGCTGTCCCAGCCACGCTCCCCACCAGCTTCGTNCTTAGTTCCTTCTACTTTGCACTTTTGTATACACTTTTACAACTGCTATAGATCTTATTGTAGTTTTAAATAAACATTGTGGTTTAATCCCAGACAGCAAATAAGTACCATGCAGTCACTTGCACACAACTTCTCCCTTCACTGCCAGGGGAGTCAGATGAAAAAGGAAGACTTATCGGTTGAGATGAGGACCATTTAACAAATGAATTAAAGTAAAATATAATAATATTATTATTGTTATAATTAATTATTGTTGTGGTTGTTGTTGTAATGAAAATGTGTGTGAGAGAGAGAAAGGGATAAAATACAAGAGGAACAAGTGATGCATAATAATGTCACTGCTCACCATGCACTGACCAGTGCCCAGCCTGTCCCCAGACTTTGCCTCCGGCCAACTCCCCCTCTTTTCTGTCCTGGACATGACCTTCTATGGATGGAACATCCCTTTGGCCAGTTCAGGTCAGCTGTCCCAGCCACGCTCCCTCCCAGCCTCCTGTGCACCTGCTCCCTGGCAGGGCATGGCACACGGAAAATCCTGGACTTAGGGAAAGCCCTACTCAGCAACAGCCAAACCATCAGCGTGGTATCAACGTTATCCCCATACTGAATCCAAAACACAGCTCTGCACCAGCTCCTGGGAAGAAAATGGACTCTATGCCGACCAAAACCAGGAAAATAATGCGAATATATTCTAGAAAGATAAAAAGACCACCTCTGCAGCATATAAGAAGAAAAAAAGACAAACGTGCTAATTTGCAGTTATCATCACTTGCCCTTACATGACTATCAGATCAAGTCCCCTTCCCTAGGTCATCTCGTATGAAACAATGACTTCTTTGGAAGCTGGACAAAATCTGAAGCTGGACACAATCTATCATCTCTGCCTCATTGCTTTTTTTCCAGTAAGAATCCTTAAACACTTAGGTGTCCCCAGGATGTTTTCCATTTAGATATTAAAGCAATGAAAAAGGACCAGTTCCTAGTGGAAAACAAAGTCTTATATTAATGTGTCCAAGCTGAACACCATATGTGTACAGAACAAACTACAATGCATTGGAAGGGTTGTTGCTGTTAATATTTATGATCACTTCAGCCTGCTTTTTCCATTTATAAATGATTTGTTAGAGGATCACAATTTCTCCAGATATATACATTATTAAACATCACAAGGAGTTCTTAGGGCAGAATCGATTTGAAGTGGCTCCCTGAGTATTTTCCTACTGTTGGGATGTCATTCATCATCAAAATTGCATGAAATTGTGCTGTTCCATGGGATGACAACAATTTAAATTAGAAGAAAATGAAAATTAATAGCAGAGTGATTCCTGATAGACATTAATGTTTGGATTAATAATTCCTAATAAAAAATGTATGAAACTTCATTATCTGCCGAGAAGCTAAAGTTAATTGCAAACTCTGTCAATGGTTCCCATTTTGTGCAGACTGTTACTCCTTCTGGGCCTCATCCTTAGGAATTTTGGTTAGGATCTTCATATTGTATCACCAGTTATTTTGGCCAGTTTGTAATTATCAGCTGGGGAATCAGCACTCTTAGTCCTTTTGATTTGGTGTGAATGTAATCGCACTATACTCTTCTTGTTATAATAATTTCTGACAAATAACAACAAAGCC
Source organism: Pomatostomus ruficeps (assembly GCA_013400735.1). NCBI lineage: Eukaryota > Metazoa > Chordata > Aves > Passeriformes > Timaliidae > Pomatostomus > Pomatostomus ruficeps. Next base: position 37,878 of record VYZT01007455.1, on the reverse strand, counting down.
ACACATATATATACACACACACATTCATTTTTACCCTTTGACTGCAACTACTGTAGAGGTGGGAATACCATTCACAGAGAACGCAAGTACACGCAACAAATACGTGACCAGAGATCCACTTGAAATAATCAAGAAGTTCCACAGCTTTATGTAATGAAACAACCAAGAAATAGAATTAACGTTTCTTTTACTCTCACGTGATCAAAAGGGCAATCTTTAGATACTCAATTAAAATGAGAAATATCTATTGTTTTATCTAGAACACTTGAATTTTGGTCTGTTCTCTTGAAAGTGACTTTCATCTCTGATAGCAATATTTGTGAGTATATTTAGGGCTGAATACTGTGTGTCATGTCTAAAATATTCAACTCCTTGGAAATTAAATGAATAATACTGTAAAATCCTTTGGCAAGCATGTGAACCATACGTTTGTTACAGTTGCCTTGCAGGTTTTGTTGGCCAATAACCAGACGGCAGTCGACGTTTGGTGGAATACAGAAGGATTTATAATTCCCAGCTCTTTCTCAGAAGCTCACTGTTCTGAGCATATCGCTGCCACAGGAGCCAAATCATGTGTACTCTTCCATTGTCTAATTAATTACACATCACTAATTGCCTCATGATTTCTGAACAGTCAGGTTGGACTGGGAAAAAATGTCTACCAATCAAGCCACATATTCTCAATTGATTTTGACTTGTGATTTTGACTCACTTTCAGCCCATATTTTAAAAACTCCCACACCTGATTTTAACTATCAAGATATGTCACTTTTTCCTTTCTATATACCCAATCAACTTCTGTATCAATAATTGTTTTTCAAAAGTGATAATCTTTACTCAAGTATAAGAAACTTTTTTTGTTTTAATTATAACACCCAGAAAGTTTTATTAAAAAGAATATGTAAATTTCAGTAACAACAGTCCTCTAAACCATCTCCTACCGGTGCATTCTTCCTCAAGTAATTTAGGCATTAAACAACACTGAAAAAATTCAAATACCTAAAAGTTTTGGGCCTGCATGAAAGTTTTCACACATCTCATTCAGTAAGTCCTTCTGTAACACAGAAAACACTTGCAGTGGTTTCTGAAATTTACCCTTAAAATGTTCAAAGTATGAACAGTTTCAACAAATTCTGTGCTGTTTTTGTAAAAGCCACTTATTACAGTAGAACTCTTAAACATATAGAAGAAAATAATATCTACTAACCTGCAGCTTGGAAAATGCGAAAATTTATTGCATTCTAAAATACAAGATTATTATGTTTAAAAAAATACCACTAAGGAAATTGCATTTTGAAATAGCTCTTTAAGCTGGTCGCTGCATGGTCAGAGCTCTGAATGAATCGATTGTCCAGATTCCTGCTGCAGAACCAACTTTCACTTGGTCTTCACAGGAGATTTCTGATGCTGCCCAAAACTATAAACTCGCCACAGGAACTGTGAAGGAGCTGATATAAAGAGACAGGCTATTTAAAACCACTTGGGTACCAAAAAAATGCATTTTAGCACCAGATGCTGGACCCAGATAATTTAAAATATTAATTTTATTTTTCTTAATTAACTATACATTGAGGAACTACACTAAATGGCATGAAACAATGCAACTACATGTAAAACCGTACAGCAGTGAAAGCTGTTCCAACAGCGGCTGGGTTAAAAGGGTACAAAGCAATGTCTGAACCCCAGCCTAGGGAAAGCAAGCCTAGTTCTGATGGATGCCAACCTCATCCTCTGTGCCTCAGCCATGATAACTAAAAACACAATTGACCTTTACCAGCAGACAAGACAACACTCTGCTCCAATGTGCCGACTCCGGTCTCACAGAAAACTGTTCCTGACAGGAACAATCACCTTGTGAGGCAGACCTACCATCCAGTTTGTACTCCATCCAGCTGACCTTTAGGATTAAAATTGTCCTTTGGGGTCACTGCCAGTTACTGATGCGAACAACTTTTGTAATGGCAGCACATGAACTCCAGGAATACACAAGGATATTGGCATTTTCCCATAGCACTACAACAGGAACGTGTGAGACTGGAACTCAGGATCATTTGCAGCCCCTTGTATGCTTGCAAAGTGCAATAAAGGCATTTTAGATGGTTATATGAGATTATGGACCGCAGTGCCATTGTCATTAGGTGTGGGAGTACATGAGCAGTGCAGGCCAGTTCTGGGTGCAAGAGCCCTCCCAGCCCTCAGGCTTGGCTTCAGAGCCGAGGTCTCCTGAGAATGGGTCGAACTCACGTCTTCCTGCTCCCTCAAACTCCTGCACTGAGCACAGGTTACCCCTGCCTATCAACCCATGGACTTCATCCTTCTGGCACTGAATCACGGTTTTGTGGAAGCATCTGTGTCCATCTAAAGAAGAAAACTGAGGCGTGGATATTTCCGAACCATTAGATATGCAGTGTAAATAAAAAAGGGATATCATGGCCTGTGCTATGACTGGGATGGACTGAGAAGGCAAGCAGGATAACATTCATAGAAAGATAACCAAGAAATCTTTTACCCAAGAAAATCACCATTCATTCCAGAGAAATAGCTCTGCAAGTTCACTGCTATTCACTCATATTCACATTTTTCAATGTCATGAATTTAATTTTCACTTCTTGTGGAATTTTCACATCTGGCAGAACTTCTGAAAACCACAACATTACAATGAACAACTGGAAAATACTAATCTAATTTCATACACACTGCCAATGAAGCTGGAAATGGAAGGGTACAGACAGCACAGGATTCTAGACTGTGATTCCAAACAGCATTGTTTCCCCCTTGCTATTCACTGGTGAAAAAAGATGTGGTTATTCTTTCCATGGGCCAAAATGAGTCTTCAGAGTCAGAATATGCCTACTTCTGTACCATCTATGCCTAACAGAAAGGCACATATTTAGAGGGGATCTTACAGATTGGCTACTTACTCTTCCACAACACATTTTAGACAGATATATATATATATATAATATTAGACTAATAACGGTCACACACAAGATGAAAACAAAACTTACACAGCTTTTTCTGTGGTGCTGTTTTTGTTTATTGTTTAGTAAAAATGAACAGTATTACTGACCCAGAATGAGGATCTAAGCCAACTAACACATCACACTACAGTTCTTCTTTCCCTCACTGTTTAAAATAAAATCACACCCATTTCTCTTTTTAGGCCTTCCTGATGGAAATGTTCTCTGCATTTACATTGTGGACAGACAGCCTGTAGCCTGCAGATAACTCTGTAACCTGTAACTGGGCCACCTGCAAAGCTCTCAGAAGAGAAACCAGAACAAAAATTTCTAAAAAGCAGCAAAAGCACTCTAAAGAGTCAGCTACTGGTTCATTTCAGCAAACTTATAGTCTCATTTTAACCAGATTTTGCATTATAGATGCTTTCAAAAGTATCACAAATGTTATGTGAGGGTCGCCTCCAATTAAAAAGAAAAAAATATTGGAAGCGGTGACAGATAGAAGAGTCAAAGATTGTTGTGTCTTGCAAAACAGTTCACAGGATGAGGATACAAGATCAGCAACATGGAGTTGCAATGTTGAAGGAAATCAGATTGTTAGGCCAGTTTGCTGCAAGACTCAGGATGGAAACTAGTAGGGAATACCTGATTAATACAATATATGAATGAAGAGAAGAATAGAGAGGATATTCAAGTAACTATGGTACAAAGCTGAGCTGTGCCATGGAGAAATAAAGGCCATTTTATTGTCCAATGCTGTGTGATAACTGAAAATACAGGATTCAGAAAGAGATAAAACTAACTCTCCTACTCAAAAAAGTAAAGTAAAATATGTATTTTGTGTATGTGCATTAGAGTCATTATTCAATTAATAAGGTAGGTTTACCACGAGGTTTTCTACTGACGTTCTTGTGATGTGCAGAAAGATAAGTGCAGAGCTAGATACAAGCTGCTTGTGAGGTATTAAAACTGCCTGATATGACAGCAGAGAAAAAAAAGAGTAAAAAATAACTTGCAAATTTCAGATCTTGGTATTTATCATTTTAATTCTTGTGTACAATGCCTGATGTGAATGGGCATCTCTGCTCACTTTCATCACCTGGAGGATTCATCTTTTCCATTCTCCTGCAAAATTAATGCTCCTGTTCCATAACACACACTATACTTTGCCATTTCTACAGGTGGCCTCCTTTAACACAGCTCAGACATAACCTGCTTGCTATCTGAAACTCACATATTCACAGCTCCTTAGCATCTTGTCGTACTTCTCGTTTTCCAGACTTAATCACTGTAATGTGACTTTGCTAGTGCTGAAGGACCAAGGAACCGGTCTCATTAACCACTTTCGTTTTCCTTTTTTTCCCAAAGACAGGCGTGCTTTAATTAACTACTTGTCTTAGCTATTCCCAAAATGACAGACCAGTCCAGGCAGCCTGAGTGAAATTAAAGACCGAGATCTGAGCAAAATGCCCACATCAGTCATTGCTGCCATCTGATGCCAGGTGCCCAGACAGCAAGCGTAAAGCTTTTCTCGTCCTGTCGGGTATCTTTAGCCTCATATATTTATACTGCGCCTTCTGCCTCTCATTATGGCCACCAGGAAAGTTCAAAGGGATCTTTATCCCAGAGAGGTTTGTGGACTCCTCATTCCTGGAGGTGTTTAAGACCAGGCTGGATGGGCATCTGAGTAACCTGGAAGGTTCCCTGCCCATGAGAGGAGGGTTGGAATAAGATGACATTTGAGGTCCCTTCCTACACAAACCATTCTGGGATTCTGGGATTCTGGGATTCTAGGATTCTATGGCTTGTGCTGCTATGGGGTTGGTTCTTCTCAAGCAGGGTGATCCTTATTGGAATGATATCTCATCCTATGCCAGCACTTTCTAGCCTTTCTATACAGGAGCCTGGAACCGAGGATGGGAATGTGGTAGGAAGTGTTTATCACCAAGAAAGTCCCACAGAGAACTTTAAGTTGTCTTCAGGCCCACTTGATCACTAAAATACGAGAAAATTGGATTTGCATGAAGTGAAGCCCTCTCTGAATGGAGATCTAAAATTCTCCCTGAATTCAAGTACTGCCAGAGGTTAACAATTATCCTTGCCTCAAGCAAAGCAGTTTTCATTAAACGTCAATATCAAGTGATAAGAAAGAAGGGCAAATTTCTACAAATGGCTGTTCTAAACCAAACTGGTTTTCCTCCTGAAAGTTATGTTGCAACTGAAGTCAGAATACTCATGCCACAGAGGTACTGTGCGGGAATATGGATCAGGAAGTACAAGTACTCACTTTAAGATTTATTTCCTGGATCGAAAAACAAGACGCCGGATCTGACAGAGATGCATTTTTCCATCCACAGAGAACACAGTTACGTCAGGTGAAGTCAGAATCCTAAAAGGACTCCCCAAACAGGAGGATTATGGCCTCTGTGACTGCTATTTTGTGTGGCTTGGAGCAAGAGTTATCTGTCAATGACCTAGGCCCCCACTGTGCTAGCAGCGAACAAGCTGGTGCTATGTTTTTATTTGGTTTATAATTATTACTA
>VYZT01007455.1:8937-32332 GCA_013400735.1 Pomatostomus ruficeps | reverse complement strand
TTTGTTGCAGTTATATACATATTATTATTTATTCATTATATATCATTATATATTGTGTTATTATCTTCCAGTGAAAAAATGGAGGAAGGAATGACAAGAGAAAGAGAAAAAAGAAGCAACTCAGTATCTTAGTTTTCTTCATTTTTGAATCAAATACTTAAACTTCTCTGCCAGAAGAAAGACGCTTTAATATTTCAGCTTCAAACTTCCAAGAGTGTCATATAAATTGTTGCAAGAAGGTAAAATAATCCCATACACACCTACCACAGTTTCATTACACCTTCTGCTGAAATCACTTGTGAATAATACAACACAAAGCGTCTGGTGAAGAATGGTATTCTTAGAAGCATTTTCATGGTTATAAAACAGTGCTAAGATTGGCAGATAATATAGACTGGAAAGCATTAAACATTTTTTCTCATTTTCCTTATGAAAATGGAACCAGTAAGAAAAAAAGGGGAGAACTGTCAAGAACTGTCTAAACATGACAGCAATATTTATTTAGTCCATCCTAGCAGTAGTTTTTCTGTCAGTCATGAATGTTTCATACAGAAGGTTTACTTTAAATAAGACTGTTGTAGATCCTGCTAAAAGTCATGTTTACCATAACAGTGTTCCTTGTCTTTCTTGTCTTGTATAGGTATCAAGTTCCCCCAGACTTACTCATCTCCCGGGAAAAAAAAAAAAATCAAGAGATTTTTTTTTAATCATAATTTCTGCTCAGAACACAACACATTTGCAGTTTTTTGTTCTGGAGCCTAGGAAATCTTATAAAATATACAGCACACCTTTTTCCAACTCTAATACAGTCTCTGTAGTGTCTCTCCTACTTCATTTTTTCTTCATTTATTGACAACAAAGATCTTTTGGACAGTTTTAAGAGGTTCAGCAGGACCGCGGTTCTACCAAAACCAACATTTGCAGTAAATTTTTTCCCACAAGATTTGCCCTATTACCTGTGTTTAAGAATGTTTTTTTGCTGATTAGGAAGTCCTTGACACCTCTAAGTTCTTGAGTGTTTGTCACCCACAAAGATATTAGCAAAGTACTACTTTCAGTAACCAGTAGGCAAAGCAAGTTCTCCTGCAGCACGACAGCTATTTTGACATTTTATTATTTTCTTCTCTAATGCAAAGAAGTTAGGAGTCAGCAGGATTGATTATACCACCATGTAAATGTTTTCAGAAACAAAGGAGGAAGGAATTTTTGATTAAAGCTGCTATGAGATACTAAACATGCAAATGAACCTGTGATTTTTATTTTACTTGAAATTGCTCCTTGGGGAGAACATCAAGTTTGAATTATTGGATCTTCAATTCTGCACAGTCTTTCAGTGTCAGTCTGACTGTAAATTCATAGTCCTAGGCAATCTGTGGTTTTCAGTGTCCAAACTCTACCATCCAGACTAATAAAATAAACCAGTATTACAGAGAAGTTTTATTGGGACCATTCACACGGAGTAACCTAATAGCTATCCCGCTCAATCAAAAATGCCTGTGGACTTCAGTAATAGGGGAAACTTTCTTTGTGTTTTAATACAGTTCAACATCTGCTCATTACTTCAAGTATGTTATTGTATAATAAATGATTTACTATCACAAGTCAGCAGTCCTTTAGCTTTTTACTGTGGAATGTAATTGTTTCTTAATTCACCTACTAAATGCAAAAGAGACCCCATTTTTCTGTATTTCTTTCATGTATGAAAGCAGTTGTAAACAAGGGGGATACTGTACAGACCCGCAATCTATTAAAACTCATATTTAAAACTCATTTAAATACTTTCTTTTTATAGTTTTATCCTTAGATAACCTGGCCAGAAGACATGAGTAATGTTTGCATGAATTGCCATGGAATTGCCATTCATTCCAGTGGAGTCTCCATGTGCTGGTGTGTCCCATTATAAAATATCACATGTAATTCAGCAGAGATCTGCCACGATTGGGGTTATTTTATTTCACTGAATGACAATTTTCACTCTTGGGGACATATTTCTGTATATATTCCACAAGAAAAAAAAGTCATGGCTGCTTGTTGCACAACAATCAGACAGCTCTAGTAGCCTCCATCACTTATTTGTCTTTGTTTATTTAATGTGTACTGCTTAGGTATTTCAGGACATTAAAAGTCTTGAAAACAAGATGCCCCAAAAAAGCCTTCAGGGAAAACACTTCTTTTTATTATCATTTCTAGAGGTACTTGACCAGAGACAGCCAGAGAACCAAAAGGATATTTTTAGAGCAGACTTTTTTTTCTCTTATGTTAGCTACAGTGTAAAACCACCAACTTTAAGGCCCTGAGGAAGGCCAGGGGAATAGAGTAGCAAGACAGCTGACAAGAATATATATAGTGAGGCTGGATATCTTTAGAGAGAGGCAAGAAAATACTCCTAAAGGAAGTTTGATTAGTCTTTGCTTTTATCCTCTGTTTGTTCTAGCAAAATATTTAACATAGTTTTCTTTGCTTGGATTTTAAAATTCCTGCTTGCTCCCCGATATTGATTGCCCCACTTACTCACTTTATCTTTTTAAGATAATTGTAGCGAATTGAAATCAGAATCATGCCTATTCGAGTATTTGCACAGAATTTACCATAAGTGGTACTGTTGCTGATCCAGGATTTTACACTAATGTGCTTTAGGTGCTTGTCGTGGTTTCGATCCTGGCTAAGTGCCAGGCACCCACGGCAGCCACTCACTCGTTCCCTCCCCTGCCACAGCTGGGCAGATGAGGGAAGGAGAGGGGAAAAACCAAGGGAATTAACTCAGAGGTCTATGAGTTGAGATAAGGAACCGGGAGAAAACGCTCCAAGGACAAACCAGGCTCAGCTTAAAAGTTGCAAAAGTGAAAATTTATTACTACCTGAGTTAGAAGGAGGATATGAGAAATAAACTAAACCCTTAAAAGACACCCTTCTTTCCACTCCCCACCCCTCCCTCCCTCCCACCAACAGTGCAAGGGGGGCAGGGTGTGGGGGTTCAGGTCAGTCCGTTTCCAAGATCTTCTTCCCCTGCTTAGGGAGAGGAGTTTTTTCCTCTGCTTTGGCCATGGGGTCCCTCCCACGAAAGACAGTTCTCTTTGAACCTCTGTGGCGTGGTTTTTCTTGTCCACGGAATGCAGTCCTCCAAGGACAAACTGCTCCAGCATGGGAGCAGGGGGCCCCCCTCTCTCCAACCGGGTCTCCCACCTGGACTGCAGTTTCCTCCGACATCCACCCGCTTCAGCGTGGTCACCTCCTTCACAAACTGCGGGACTTTTATCTCAGTCTCTGTCTCTCTCTGGGCTGCACCTGCTACGGCTTCTCTGGCATCTACGGCTCCTGCGGCTTCTTCCATGGCTGCTGCGGCTGCTGCGGCTTCCGACATCTCCCGCTCCAATGTTGGCACCTCACCCACGGACTGCAGGTGGCTCTGCATCTCTCATGGACCCCATGGACTGCAGGGGGGACACCCCGCCTCACCATGGGCTCACCACGGCCTGCAGAGGAATCTCAGCTCCAGAGCCTGGGGCACCTCCTCTCCCTCCTTCTTCACTGACCTTGGTGCCTCCATGTTGTTTTCCCTCACATGTTCTCACATCCTCCTCCTTCTCTAACTAAAAGCAGCTGCGTGTGTGTGCATTTTGTTTTGATTTTTCCTTAAATATGTCATCACAGAGGCGTAACTAACCTTTCTAATTGGCCCAAACATGGCCAGTGACATGTCCATCATCTTCAGAGCCATCAGAGATTGGCTCTGCTGGAAATGGTGAAGAACTCCAGAAACTTCTCACAGGAGCCATCTTTATGGCCCCCTCCCTTCTACTAAAACCACAACAGTGCTCTATTGCAACCTAAGTCTCAACAGAAGTTACCCAAGGGCACAGATATGTCACACAGTTTGTAAGCAGCATGTTTTCTGAAATATATACAGGTATGCCCAAGAAAGAAAATGCACAATGCTGTGTGCATACCAGGGAGAGAGGAGAGCTGAAAGAAATCTCTGTCCTTAAAAGATTTGAAGAACACCTGGTTCAGCACAGGTGAAATTTAAATGCCACTCTAAAAGAGTTACAGTTCCATAAAGCAATTCCAAAAGAAAACTGGTACTGTATCTGTCAAAACAATTTCAGGGGACGCATTAGATTTCACTCTCACTAGATTTCACTGTTTATTGCTTCCCTTTGCAGGGTCTTATTAATTTATAAATGTGTGGCATACCAATATTTGTATCTATTAATACAATTTAAAAATTCATGAGGTTAAATGCTTTCTATTTAAGCACTAAGGACAGAAAGCCATCATAGCCAATATCTACCCACTTTCTAAAGCTTGCTCTCCTGCACAAGAGGGGAAATACTAAGACATCCAGAAAGAGGAAGGGCAAAGTCAAATCTGTCAACGAGTCCCATGAGCAGATTATAGACAGAGTTTATGAGCTAACATATTGATTTTACATCTTGTTTCTAACAAGGATATAAAGTCTGCAAGCACACCAATTTCTGACATTTGTATTACTTAGAACAGCTAACGTTACACTTCTTTCTTTGCTCAGAGGTAACTTAATGTCAACAAGGTCGATCACCTTAGGTTATATCTCATACTCAAATTTAATTGGTGGTGTTGAGCAAGTAAAAGAGCCTGGCTGCAGAGAGGGAGTCCTGAGTGCCCATGCCAAAATAAGCACCCATATTTGTCTGTGCTTGTGTGAAATGCCTGAGGCAACCTAAGATTACCTTTTTGCTTTCTTTCATTTATTTCTATATAGCCTTGAAACAACTCATACAATTCTTGCTTCCCAGAATAGCTGTGATTTCATCAAACATCCCTAAAATCAGGTGCTTTTGCGTTACTTCTTTCTGCTTTACATTTGCGCTTCTACAAATATAAGCATGTGTGTTTCTGTGTACGCATACATATACTTACTTTATTCCTTTGTAATGCTTGAAAGATACCCGTTTTTAAATTCATATATTCCTAAAGAACCTCAGATCTGCTTTAGTAAGCCTTTTGTTCCCTGTTTTTCAGTTGCCAGTTCTTTCTGTTCAAAATATCTAACACTTGTTGTTATTTATTTGGAAGAACTGAGATTTTTCATAACATGGAGCTCACCTTCAAACAGCTTAAATTGGACTACCTGAACTGGAGCCTGCAGAACCAGGCTGTTCTTTTGCCTTTCCTAATTGGCTTGCTCTTAAAATTGTTAAAATATATTTCTGTCTTGCAAATATGCCCATATATGTTAAATATTTGTTACCACAGAGGCTTTTTGGTTCCTAATCAGTGGCTTCATAATCTTCAGATGAGCAGGTGTGCCAATTGTGTCACATACTGTGCCCTGTAAACATGTCCATTCAGCAAACGGAACTACATTTTCGAGTTTGTGTAACTAGATGGTTGCCGTTTTGTAATTTAAAATGCGGTTAGCAAAGGCTAGTCAGAGATGGGTGAAGCAGCTCTGTGTTTCAGAGGACTCTTAGTTTCTGACTTGTCAAAGATTTAACATCTAAATGCATTTTCACCACAATCTACACTAGTTAAGATTACATTTCTTCCATGTCTGAGTCGATTTGAAAATGATATTGAAGTTCATTGTTAGGTATCATATAACATAGTGTTGGGAAGTGTTTGAATTAATGTTAAAGTTATGTACTTCTGTACATAAAATATTTCTAAAGAGCTTGTGGAAATACCACAACATAAGAACTTCCACGTAAGTCTTGCAAATTAGGGGGGGAAATCAGGTCCTTTGGAGTGCCTTAAAGGAAGGTAAATGTCATTTTATGTAAACAAAGTAGGACCAGATTTCCGACTTCAGCAGGTGTTTGCTTGCCTACCAGAAGATACAGGTACGAGTAAATCAACAGATGTTTGCTTGCCTACCAGAAGATACAGGTATGAGTAAATCAACAGATGTTTGCTTGCCCACCAAAATATACAGGTACGAGTAAATCAACAGATGTTTGCTTGCCCACCAAAAGATGCGGGTATGAGTAAATCAACAGGTGTTTGCTTGCCTACCAGAAGATACAGGTATGAGTAAATCAACAGATGTTTGCTTGCCTACCAAAAGACGCGGGTATGAGTCAATTTGCTGCTGCTGCTAATTGGGAACTTTGCTGAGCTTTGCTGTGCACGGGGGTTCCGTGCAGTGCAGCGATCCCAGGCTCCACGCCCTGCGCTACAGCTGCCTGCGCCACTACGGAGGCGTCCGGCTGTGTGCCAGGAGGGACACGGCAGATGGAGCCAGCCTCACACACGGAGGGTTCAAGCCAGGGCACAAACAGACCACTGCACGTGATTCAAACAGCATTGAAGCCATCCCCGTATTTCTGAAAGAACCAACACTGCACAGCCATGGCCATGACCCACTAAAACAGCTGCTAGAAACACCTTTAAAGCATTCACTGATCATTCAGAGTTCTTTTCCACTCTCTTAGCTGGCCAGTGCTAAAGATACAGTTCTAAGGCTGAAGCAGAAGTGTTAACCTCCCCACATGAGAGCACCATTCTTACACCAGATCCCTTCTGGAGTGGGTGACTTGGGGTTAAAGTGTCTGGCTTCAACTCCCTGCTGCTCTGACCCCGTGTCAGCCTTTGCAACCCCTCATTGACTGACGCCCTAAGGGGTGCTGAGGTACAGGAAAGTGGCCTATGAAACCTCCCAAAGAAAGAGCAAAACACATGAAAAACAAATATTTCAATGAGAGGAAGAGTCAAGACACGTGCAATGCAAACCTCAGCAACCAGCCCAACCCAAGCTTTATGTTCGTAAAATGAAACTTATTTAAAGTAATTGTTAATGTTTCTGTCTTCTCTGAAGATGTTTCATAAATGAAAATCTAAAGAATGAAAATCTAAATCTAAGAGATATTTTTAGATATTTTTATTCTGCTCTGATACGATTTTGTTTTCCACTGAATCAAAACCTGAAACTTTCCCTCCACAGCAACAGATCTAGGGAATCATGTGGAAGTTTCTCCCTTCTGTTTTACCTTCCATGCCACCCTGTCTTGCACTTACGGGGTTTTGCAAACCCACTGGATATCCTTGGTGGAAAAGCAGCAGGTGGAAAAACTGCTTTCCTCTTGGGGCTTTCCTTTTAGCTCATGTCACCTTCAGTCAAAGAAATTTTCATCCGGCAGGGGGGACAGGACTTCTCTCTCACTGTCACTGCTGGATGAAAGGCTGTCTTTGTCTCCTCTATAGGGTTTTTCATCTGTCTGCATGCCAGCATTTTTGTGTATTCTAGACACACCATAAACCGTGTGTTCTGATAGTTCTGGACACCTTTGGCAGGTGTTTGTAGACAAGCAAGTAACACAACTTGGCTTTCAAGTGAGCTAAGTGTGGCTTCCCAAGCACAGGGCTGAGTGGAACAACAAGCAATGTCTCAGCAGAACAGCAGAGGGAAACAGAGACACAGGTCTAAGCGCAGTACTAAACACTAATAATTGGTAGTGACAAGGAGGTTTGGTGGGTCATGCGAACTGATAAGTTCAAACCCATCATATTTAGACTATAAACAGTTGAAAGGTTGAGTAAACAGACTGACAGGCAGGAAGGGAGTCATGCACATGAGAACTATAATTTATTAGAATAAAGAAACCATTAGCTTACAGCGTGCCTTTGCATGATTCTTCGTCATGACTCAACATCAATGGTCTAAGAATATGAATGGGGGACATTTCTTTGCACTATTAGATATTGACAGTGTGGAACAAGTTGTCCTCTACAATTCTTGGCTTTCTGGAGCTCGTACACTTTTAAAAACAAATTTCAAAGCCATGTGATTCACTTAAGCTCTGAAAGTAGACAAAATACAGAAAATATTTCCTAAAATTTTGCCAGAGCAAGTTAGCTGAAGGTTATTTTTACTCCAGTTTTTCTCTGAATATCTGTCCCAAGACACTACTATCTGTCTTATGGCCACACACATGAGAGTCAGTTGAGAATACACAACAGGGCAAGGGGTCTTCTGTACTAAAGCTTTCTATGAGAAGAAGAGTAATTTTGGAACTTGAAATCTGAAAGACATCTTTTCCCACTACTATTTCCTGTTGATTTTAGTTTGCTCATTTAATCACATTTAGGGATTACATAATTGCAGTAATTTCATTTTTCCCCAAAGTTTTCAGGAAATGCCTTGATTGGGGTTTTTTTGGGTACCATGAACATGAATGTCATTTCTACCTCTAAAGACAAATGTGTTTTCCAAGCCATGCTCATGTCCGAGTCTTTTATTAATAGAACTTGACATTTTTACAACTGACATAAAGGGCTCTTCAGGTCTTAGTATGACATAACACGGAAACGAAAAATTCCCTCATGTGAAAAATATGAAGGTCTTAAGTGTATCTGGGTCTACTTGTACATACCTGGGTGTATAAGTGTGTATAGAAGATTATATATTTATACACTGTGAAAGATAGTGTATATTCTCCACAATAAAGAGAGGGTGCTGACAAGCCTAAAATAAATGATAATAATACATTGGTGTGAAAGAAAAGGAGAAATTATTTCCAAATAACTGTTCTGAAGTAGACATAAATATGGTAATTAGTACTGCCAGGCTTGTGAAATTACTGAATCCCTCTTGTAAATGAAAGGAAACTTTATCTTCAGTGAAGATTATATAGCTCTCAGACTTTTCTCATCTCATTGATATGGTTTTGCTGCTTGCAGATCTTACTGTGCAGAATGTTTCGCTCAACAGTCCTTGATCTCTGCATTTCTCACTCCACTGTCAGTTCAGTGTGGATTCCAGCACTGATCCCTTTCTCAGTTCAGGTCATTCTGCTGTAGTCTATTCTGTCATACTCCAGTCACAAAGACTGAGAACGTACTAATTGATGCTTGCACAACATAAGTGCCACAGAAGTGTTCTAGCCAAAAATTTAGGACAGTTGTAGTCCAAGTTCTTTAATTCAATATTCAGTTAACTAAATCCATCCTAAACGCTACAGAATGCCCAGTCTTTGTGAACAGGTGAAGTGTTCTGTGTGTGCATTTGTGCATGTGTGCGTGTGTGTAATGTTCCAGTCAGAATTCATTACAATGAAATCTGCTAGGGTGCAGAATGATGAACAATCTCCATTTCAAATGTCATCCACATAAATTCATACATGGCATATTAATGGTACATATTCTTTTTCTGTATTTGAAATGTTTCTCTAGACTTCATGACCTAAAACTGTCTTTCTAAATTTAGCTGAAAGAACTGCACAAGTAAATTATAATATATGTGTCGTGGTATAAAACACAAGCATCCTTTTAAGTGCAAATTTTTGGTTGGTGTGCATTCAAACATTAAAAATTATGAAAATAAATAACCATACTCTGATAGAGTCTATCTTCCTATCAGAACAGGGTAGGAGATTTTTCTACAGTGTACAAGTCCTGTCTGCAATTAGAGGAGACTAACTGGCACAGGGCAATCGCAAGCAGGTCTGACAGCTTGTGCTGACCTCTGGGAATTGCTCTGTTGCTGAACAGCCATGCAGTAATAGTTTCTAAAATGCTCTAGAGAGCTGCAGATCATTTAATTTCCCTTACAATCCAACACTGGCTTTGTGGTGAAAGACAAACTTCTTACACTGAATTAATTCATATTTTTCCAAATGTACTTTAAATCCACCATTTAGGTGTCACTTAAAGTCTAAAAAAAAAGCCCCTTTAAAGCCACCTTAAAGGAATTTTCTGCAATGCGTAAACGTCACTATGTCCCCGTGCCATAGCACGGGAAATAAGGCACAGCCCCAGAAAAGGGATCTCAAACAGAGGATACAACACTGCAGGATCCCTGTCCTGTGGGTGCCGTTCAGATGTGTCAGACACAGCAGGCCTACAGAGAAAAGTGGGCAGACACAGAATGTATTCTGGCACTTATGTTCCTCATCCAAATCTCATCAAGTCAGCAAGGAGCTCAGTTTCCGAGTAAAGGATTACAATCTCTTTTGAACACATGTGATATTTGCAGGTTCATTTATACTTTTTCCAAAATTTGGAATAGATAACTAAATTCCATAAGCAAATGCCTGGTACTTTGAGCAGATGAAACTACTTTTTGAAGGTAGCTAATGCTGATGTCTCAGAATATTACCAAGAACCAAAGTTTGAATCTGAAACATATGAGAGCTACAGATGTTTTCAGCCTTGCTTCTAGAGGTGCAGGATCATCCAGCACCTGGCAGCATAATCCTCCCAAGAGTATTATATTTTACCAAAACATTGGTAAAAAATAGTATTTTTTCTCAAATCCCTGAGGGAAAAACTATTGCATGAGAACACAGAGCTACTCACTTGTGCGTTACTCATTCACATCAAATCATAAGATCTCCAAATTGAGACACTTAGAAAACCAAAATCAGCAGTAGAAGAATAATTTTGTTATCAGCCTTCATCAGTGGTTCTTTGTGTGTTCAGACCTGATAACTGACCCTAAATACTTTGGTTTCCTAAGAACCCAGAACACTAAGAATTCAATCAGGGTGGCTAAATTCTTATGAGGGAAAAAAAAAAAAAAGTGCGTAATTTTAGATGATGTTGTGAGGTAAAGACTAACAAACCATTGTAATTGGAAAGATTTACATGGTGGTCAGGAGTTCTCCAGAGCTCTAACTGTTTATGGCTGTGTCAGTACATCTTCTAAAAAGCCCCATTCACTGAAGTACAGTGTGAAAAGGTAAACTGGCAGCATGGTATCACTTTGGACAGCAAACCCCTGACACTGATACAGCCAAGAAACACGTTTACTGCCAGAATTGGAACTCCAGAGGAACTTGAAGTGACTCTTGATCCTGTTCCAGGTTCAAACTGTGAATTCTAAAGGCTCCATTCAGGTCTCCATGTCAAGAAAATTTTCAAATATTTGAATATTCAATTTTGACCAAACTCCAGTCAGAAACATCAGAACTACCTAGGCATCTGTATTTTTGATTGTGGAGGGTTGCTTATGTAGCCAGCTTGACAGAACTGAAGGACATGGACACTTTCCCTCATGAAAATTGGCTTTGGGATTCAAAAAATAAGCTTTCATTTGCCTGTCTCACCTGCAAGGCTCTCCACAACAGATGTTCTCAGAGTTTGGGATGGATAACTAACTAACTATGGAATCAGGCTCCACAGAAGAAAAAAACCCAAAATCCAGCTGCACTAATACACCTTTTTACGCCAAAGGGTGAGTTGCCAGAATATTCACTGCGGAAAATGCCCAAAAATCAAACCTTGGATACTAACCTAAATGGGCATGGAAACCCATACCTGGAATGCATTGAATTTAGCCAGGCAGAAGTGTGCCAACCACTAAAATGCAATTTCACCAAAAATCCTATTGTTTATGCTCCTTGCTATACAAGCAGACAAGGTACTTAATAGTATTTCACCAACACACACAGTTGGAAAAATACGGAAATATTTTCATTTTTGCTTTCCTTTTCCCTTCTTATCTCCAAGCAAAACTTGCCAACATTATATTTCATTTACTTTTATTCGCAGTTGTTTCTGTGAGCAGCCTCACCACTTTTGTCTTGGTTGTAGAAAAAGTGATGTTGTCTCAAAGTACCAAAATAAAGCAAACGTTTGCCAGCACGTTGAACTTGCGTCTGCTTACATAAGTACATCTGTCCCTTCTCATCTCAGCACTCCACAGTGAGCCTAATGCTAACCTAAACATGCCTGCTCAATTAATTTGTAATGCATGCCTCTGCGTAGGGAAATAAAGAAATATTTCAAAATGAGGATGTCTCTATCTGGGCCGATAGCTTCCAGTGACAGTGGCTGGTACTGGATGCCTTGGAGGAACATGCTGGGTCTCCTGACAGTGCAGAATTACTGTGCTGCCAGGGACAGGTTTTCAAACTTCTTGCTTTCATCCTCTGTAAACATATGAAGAACTTAGGCCACTTAATTCAGGTACATTTCCAATCTATTTAATTTTTCTTCGTTCTTGTCCCAGGAAAAATGGCATCTCTCATGCACACATACACACACACCCCAAAAAAAATACTGAGTTCAAAAGGTTACGCCAGATTTATCTTCTGTTTGGAACAGAGTTAGAAGTAAATTCATGGCTTTAAACTCTTTGTCACTTCCTAAAGGTCTTCTTTATCTACCGTATTTTGTTACTGAAGCTGGGTAACGAATGTGAACACTACAATCATGAAAAATCACTGAGTATCAAATGACTAACAGTGTGGTCTGAGACACGGTATGGTCTTCACAAAAACAGTACAAATGTTTTCATTGAAAATATTGACTGAATACTTATGCATAATGTCATCTATTTGAAGCAGGTGGTAAGAGAAGTGAGCTTACACTGAAGTGATAGGGTTTTTCCTACCTCAAGGCATTTAGCAGGCGACTCCTTTTAGCTATGCCCCGTGACCCTTTCCTCGAAACGTTTAAGTGAATTTTAATTTTTTAGAAAAGGACAAATTCATTTTACAACATGGCATTCAGAAAGCAAACTATGAAAAGAAAAAAAGTTTTAAACATTCCAAGATCACATTGTCCAAATCAGAGTTTCATAAAGAAGTGAACACCTTGACTAATGAAGACTACACTGAATAAGAGAAGCCAATGAAAAAAACAAAGGGCCTTAAACTCAGCTCTGATCAGTCTGAGATCTATTATACATCACTTGCTCACAAATCTAGTAACTAGGACTCCACAGAAATTATCTCATTCAGACAAGTTTATCAATTACAAATGACATTATGTAGTGCTGCAGAAGAAACTTGCTAAAAAAAGAAGTCAAAATAGGCCTTCAGATGAAGACTTTCAAAAATTCTTTCACAGAGAGAAAAGATGAAGAGTTAATACATTTCAAAAAGGTAACGGCATAATATTAACAATATTCTTCAAACTAAAAATAGGTTAGTAGCTAAAAGTGAACTTCAGGAGATTAAAACTCATCTTAACACCAGATCAGCTCCCCTCATTCCTAAATATTCAGAGAGGGACCTCAGGAAACATTCAGAACCTCTGCCTTCCTGCCTGTAACTACGCCACTGACCCAGAGCTCTCAAGAGATCGTGGGTAACTCTATCAGAGCTCTCCAGTCCCCTTTTTGCAGCCTTTTCCTTCACAGGCAGAGGTCATGAAACCGTGGTCTTGTGCCAGCAAGGATTGTGACTGACTTTCAATGCCTTTGTGGTGCAAATGGACTGCAACTAAGCTGACATTCAAATGAAATTGTTAAAATCAAGGAGGTGAACTGAAGAAAAAATACCAACCTCTTCAAAAGTTGGAGTCTCTAGTTTATAACTACACCATCCCTAAAATGGCAGAATTCCATAAGCAACAGAAAGTTTGTCTAACCATGCTGACTTAGCAGACAACAGATAAGCTGATTTTTGATCATTTGATTTTGGCTCATTTTATTTTGATAATTATTTTGATTTTCAAATAACCTGGTATGGTTCTCATAGCTTTCAAAAGTGAGAGGCATTAAGGTTTCAGTGTACCCAGCTCTGTATTTCAGAAAGCAAATGAGACATATCTCAATGTCTTTAAAAGTCATTCTAAAAAAGAGACATAGTGAGTGAAGCAGCCCATGGAATACCTTGGTAAAAAGTTAAAATCACAGAAAATACACTTGTAGTAAGAAATGTACTTTGTGGAAGTAAGAAATAAATAACTGTTAAATGAAATAGAAGATGAATCGTGTTCGTAGCTTAAAATTGGGCCATCTGGAGTTGAGCGCTGCATCGTCCTCCCAAGCATTCGCTCGAGGCTTATAAACATCATAATCATAAAAGCATGCTTCTAGAGGGAATAGAAACTGCCCCAGGTAACCATGGCTCTGCTAAACCAGGATGATTTAGACCTCAAAAGTAAATAGGCCACGGCTATTACAAGCTAAGGAAATTAGGATAAGATAAGGTAACACCAGAATGATAACAACTTCAACAATTTGCGAATGAAGAGCAATGCTTGCACTCCTGTGAAGGTTTTCGAGGACACAGGAAGAAATTTGCAACCTGTAACAAAATTCTGGTTCCGTTGGTGTTGTAGCAGGTACCATATTGCAGGACTGCCAGCAACATGCTATTTCTCTTTCCTTAGCCATGAAAAATATGACCATAAGGTTGGTTTGGGTTTTTTTTTTCCCCTAGAATTAAGTCTTCATTAAGCAGTTTCTTACTGCAAACGGTGAAAATAATCTTAGAGAATCCTGAGGCTGGCAAACAAGCAGAAGAGATCTTCCAGTTACACCAAGGCAGGTGGGTAACCTATTTCCCTACAGGCTAGTACATTTTGTCAGCTTCTCCTCTCAAAATCTCACCCCAGGTGTCATCTGCTACTCACTAATTCATGTTGCTTAGTCCCATGTGTTCCCCTTCTCAAAGTCTGAGTTTACTGCTTCCCTTTTTTTCCATTTTAGAGTAGTCAGTTCTCTGTGTTCTGAGTGAGCAGGATACTTTTGTGCACTGCAAGATGGCAAGATTCAGGCAAGACATTGAAAAAAAAAATCCAGCAGTAAAAACAGTGAAGCACAGATATAAAAGCAAGGAAAAAGCAGAGTCTACCTACAGCCTGAGAGGTTTTGTTCTCCTGTTAAGACATAATAAACTTCAAATGGAAATCAAGCATCATTTTATTGACCTCGGCTAGTTTAGAAATGTTTTATATCCATAACGATGATTCTACACTAATTTGGATGAGGTGTTATTGTAATATGCATTTAATATACCAGGAAAGTATATTATATATTCAATATATATAATGTAATATGCATTTAATATGCCAGGAGAGCCAAAATTACTCCAGCCATCAGCACTAAGGAGAAAGCCACCTCTTAGATGCGGCATATGGTCCAGGTAATTGATGGAATTCAATTATCCCCAAGGACACACTCGCTGCTGATGTCAGAGCTGCCTTTTGAGGTTGCAGTCCTAGAGCAAGGAGCAGAAACATCTGACACATCTGGGTACCGACAGCTCGGAGATTGAAAGGGAATCGTATCAGATAATGAAATAACCCAGAAAAGCCTACAGATCTTCTGTGTAATATTCTCATCTATTTTAAGCTATAAACAGTGGGAAAAACAAGGCAGGGGAGGGGGAAGGGTGCTCCTGGGAAGCAAGAAATATTTTTCTGGATGTTATTGATAGTATTGCCCTTTTAAGAGAAAATCTGTCTGTGTTATGATCATAGCAACTTTAGGGGACAAGCCCCTCTATTTGCTTCCAAAATAGAATAAAACCTCAATTCATATATTTGTTGTTGCAGATTTATGCTTGTGTATCTCCTTTGATTTATGTGCATTTTTCTATAAACAGATTACTGGTCAGCTTATTCCCAACCAACACAGGCAAACACAGCAGATTATTTATGTTTTAACCCAGTTACAGAAGAGCCTCGTTTGGGAGCAAGTGCTTACTTAGAAGTCCGTAACTATTTAAGCCTTGTCATCACTACTTATTGCCAGACTAAACAGGTAATTTATTTTTACTTAAACCATCAGATTGGTTTGATATTTATCACCATGGAGCATATCTGAACTGATAACACAACCTTTTAGGAGAAGCATGAATCTGTTCTACAAAACAGAATGGAAAGATAAATAAAGAAAATGAGAGTTTGACGCTTTTTAATACTAAAATAAAACTGTAAGGTTTCCAGATATTGGAATGGTGCCAGCAGAACTTGGTACATCATCTGAAGGCAGATAATTGCAGAGCAGTTATTGCTCTGCTGAATAGAAAGTAAGACCGTGAACATGGATTTATTACATCCCAAACATGCATTGATAGTACTGATAGCAAGGCCTGAATTCTTGAGTTCAAAAAAATTGATGTGAACATGTACTCCAGCAGCCTAAAAAAATACTATGTATTACTTCAGCCACACAGGCTTCTTCTTATTTTCTTGGGTTCTTCTCCTAATTAATTTTATAAATACTTTTTTCCAACTAATTCACTCCAGATGTTCTGTCTTGCCCATTTTTGGTATATGTGTGACAGCTCTAGCCCTTCTACTGACCCAAACAAGCTTCAGAAAGCATTTCGTAACTAGACAATTTGATTATTTTCAAAAAGGGAAATCTTTTATTAACAAATGACTCTACAAGCAGGAAGAATAAAAGTTTGTTCTTGGGAAACGCTCTTACCATTTACAACAATATGGGCAAAGCACGATTAATAACAATCTTCCTATACAAATGCGTAAATAGTGTAATACTCATTTACTGCCATCATTGGAAATGAGAAACAAATTCAGAAATTGTTAAATAAAAAAGGAAACAGCCAAAGCGACTGTTTATGGCAATTAAAAGTGACTGTGTATAGCAATTAAATTAGCCAACTTGCCTTTCCTTATAAAACCTTTGCAAAGCAGAATGCATTTAGAAATACTGCTTTCTAACTAAATATGGCTTTCTAACTTTATGGGCATGGATATTACCAGAATTCCTCTTCCCATGCCCTCTCTCAGTAGAAATCTTTCAAGCTGCTGAATGCAGTTGGCTGGGATGGAGGCTGGTACAATTAAAGAGCCTCTATGCCTTCCTGCGCAGGGAGAGCTTTGTCCCAAACTGCACCACTGCTCGCTGGGGCTGCACACGAGATTATTACATGGAGTTCATATTCCGTGAAACCCTGAGGTCTCTGTGTAACTGTAACACTGCCTTCTAAATTCATGTCTTAATATCGCTTCTTTAAGGTTTGCATTTTGTATTGCTTTGGGGCTTTGGTTTGGGTTTTTCGTGGTGGAGGGGGGATGTTTCTGCATTCTAGTAGCAGAGCATTAATTACTTGGTCTTTTAAACATCTAGACTCTTGTGTTCAGACTGAATTGCTAGATAATGTCAAAGAATGCAAAGGGGAATATTAAATATCACTACAGAAAATGACTATGCCTTGGGTAGAGCAAAGGAGACACAAGCAAAGTTGGTTTTCTCCATACAAAGCTCAGGGTGCTTCTCACCGTGCCTGGGGAAGCACAGGAGATGCTTCTGACACCTGTTGCTCCAGAATGAAGGAAAACAAAGGCAGAAGCTTGAAAAGCTCAGATTAACTTCTCAGCCAGGTAAATTACCCTCTCAGGACCTGAGATAGTTCTGATACTACGGGTAATTCTACATTCTGCTGCATTGCAATATAATGTTTGTTGTCATATCTGAAAAATCAGAATAACAGGATTACTGACATGCCTGACTTTAGACACAACTCTTAAATCCTCATAAGCCATATAATTATCATTACCAGTGACACGTTTGATAGAACATCTGCTGTAAGGAAAAGAGAATATCCACTGTTGTGTTTGCATTCTGGCTTCATTAGTAGCTACCCGATATTTAGTGCACACAGAAGAAAAAATAGAAATGTCTGGGAACAGAAGCTATTTGCAGAGAAGACCTGAGTTCCAAAGTGCACTGCCTCACTCCTTGCATTCTGTTGTATGATTTCAATTTCCTCACACAGAATTTTATATCAAAAGTAAACACAGAAGGCACTGGAATAGTGCTAGAGGAAAACCAAAGCAAGTGAAAGGAGAATTCAGGCTCCTCAGTCTGACCTTTACAGCACTTCTTTTAATATCTCAGGGAAAAAAATAGTGGAGGCCATTAGGGATTCAGCTGTGTTCGAATACAAGCTGAACTCTAGCACACAAATATAGAGAGAAAAAGGAGAGTTAGGAAATAAGAATCCAAGAAATACTATTTTTCTTCTTTTGCTTCTATAACAATATTTAAGAAAACAAGGTTTCCATTACAGCTATATGCAAATTTTGATGTGCACACAGTGGACAAGTACAACAGTAACATTTTAATTCTGAACGTATTTTATTACAATTTTGGAAGAGTATGGTGGGAATCTCTTTTTTCTATTGATTCCTCAACACCTACTAATGACTTTTCTACCTAGCCAAAGGAAGCAACAGCTTCTGATCATGCACAGAAGGACCACAAGCTGCATGGACCTGTCTGCCCAGCCAGAGTTTCCTGTTTGTGCATTCTGGTATTTTTTCCAGCAGCAGCGCCCTGACGAAGGCTGCCTGTGCATCAGCAGCTGCTTTAATGTTGTAGTTTGCAGGCAGGCAAGGTCTAAGCCTGAAGCAGGTAAGAAGAAAATCTCAGGATGGAGATTGAAGGAATCTAAAATGCTCCTTCCTGGTTTTGATCAAACATCTATTGTTCAATGTATTGACAGGTTGGCAGAAATTCAGCCTTTCCTATTAGGGATAAGAGCCTAAAATAGTGATCATACTCTTCTCAGTCAAATCTCTCATTGCTATGTAAAAACAAACCAAAATTTTCCAAAGGCATGTCCAGCATTTCATTTATCATTATTTCACTCTAGCAGCAAGAATGACTTTCCTATTATTCTGTTAATCCTATTGTAATTGGTTGTGTGCTATTTTCTTTTAACAGAAGAGTTTGCCTCAGTCTTTTCAAAATTAATTCACCTCCATTTAACATGTTTTAGTTGCATCTAACATTATTTACCCCAGAGGTCTGCACTCATACTGCAGATTCTCACTTCAGTTCAGGAAAACATCATTATGTCTTCGCTTCACTGCCTACCAAGGATGCAGCTTAAAAATCGTATAAATTCTATCCTTAGCTACAGACTCCAGAGAAGTACTCTAAAAGTAATTTGATTTTTTAAAATAAAACTATGTTTTATAAAGATAAAGGTGCTATCTAATTACATTTTAAATTGATTGAATCTCAAGCACTTAAATACATTTGAGGAATGCATTGCTGTAAAATAAAGGTATTTTTAAGTGGTGAAAGGATACGTTAGTTTATTCAGTTAGCAGACAGGGATTATTTTTAAGAGCAGAGTACACAGTGCAAGTGAAATAGGGAACACATTCCTTCATCTGGGGCACAAGTTTAAAATGTCAACCTGTAGCCATGCTTCAAAATCTCCCAAATCTCTCTGCACTTTTAAAATTAAATATTAATATGCTTAACTTGAACCAGCTACCACACTATGTCTCATTTAGAGGATGCTGTTCCCTGTATTTGAAGAGTGTATTTCTACACAACTATTTTTGAGGGTGGCAGCAGTGCATAAAAGAGTTTCCTGTTGCCTAGAATTTTGCTGAATTTTTACATTATCATTTCCCGGGTTAACACCTCTCAGGCTTGGTCTCTCCTTTTGGGGAACTCTAAAAAAAAAATTCAGGGAGAACTGTTCCGCCCTTTATAAGAATGATGTTAGGAAAAAATAAGTAGTTGCCAATAATCAAGAATATTCTATGTGTGAACATGTAGCAATCTCAGACTTTAGGTGGTGATAAAAACCAGAACAACCTACAAGTACAAAACCCCACAACAGCCCTAGCACCTGCCAAGTGAAATTACACCAAATTTGATGCAAACTGAACTCTCCAGAAATTGCCAGCAAATCTGACAGTATGACACGCATGCTGACCCGTACTCTGACCCAGGTAGTGTGTGTGTATTATCCACTAACCATGCTTCACAAAGCTGATCAGGAATTTGCTGATGGACTTTTATTTGAAGTTTTTGTTAGGAAAGTTACCATCAAAACCTAAAGGTGACAGGGTGGCCAGTTTCTGTGTACAGTCACGAGAATGACTTACGGGTGCAGCCTGGGATAGCTCACCTGCACGACCACAGCTGACTCTGCTTTTCTCACAGAGCAGTCAGTCAGCACTCAAATGGTTTCTAACCAAACTCATAATGAAAAACCCTACTATAAAACCACAGCCACCCTCATGTCCTGTCCCATTAATATTGACTACCGGAGGAGAAAACCTCCAGGAGAGTTTGTAGGGTGTGTACAGTTTGAGAACAGGATAACGTCAATCCGTGCACCAGCCCCTGCCCTTCAGTAGCCAGGCAGTTGTGCTGCTCAGGGAAACTCACCCTGGTGCTCAGGGAGACAGATCAACCCCTCAGCTATTTACAGCAGAAGGGAACTTCACAGTTTGCTCCTCAGCTGGGTCTGCCTCCTGACAGAGAGGACTGCTGTTGCCTGTGGGAAGGGTGAAAGTGGGAAGCAGGACCTCTTTGGTCTAGAGTTAAATAGGCTTAATTTTCATGGTTTTTTTTCAAACAAGGTTAAGTAGCTGAGAAATTGGACAGACACATTTGACTTAACCAGAATAGAAGTCAGACTTCAAATACTGCGTCCATATTTATACAATCCCTTTGAAACAGTCAGGTTATCACATCTGAGTTCTAGACTGAGATCTGTGTTACAGGAAAGCGCAGCACCTTCTAACTTGACTTCCAAGTGCAAAATACAACATAGGACCTTTCAGCAGTCACCTGATAAAAAACCAGCCTGAAGTACTCTGCACCATTTGAAATTAAAGATGATATTCTATTTGCAGAGTCCACCATAAATCCTGAGAAGCTCTGTACCCTTCTTTTGTTTTGGTGGAATTCAGGATCTAGTCTGAGAGTCTGTGATACTCACTGACTACAGAGCGAGAGTGCCACTATTATGTGGTGTAGACAAAGGGAGAAGAGAATCCCAGGGGAGCATGCAATTTGGTGCTGGGGGGCTGAACTATTAAGACCTTCATGCTGTGACTGGTAGGGCCTGTTGCAAAAATGTGCACTTATCAAAACTGACAAAACTTGGTAGAGCTGCACTGGCCCACTCCGCATGTATGAAAGTCATAAAAAATATCATTAAAAATTAAATTGCTCCATATCCCAAGAAGCTTTTCCAATATAATAACATTTGATTGACTGATATAGCAGAAAAGCACACAGACAGCCTGAGGAGATCAGGCTGGCAATGGCATATGCATGATTACACCATCCATTTCTTCCATTTAGTTTTCCTCTGTGTTTATTGCAGTTGTATCTCATTTCTAAATAAATGGAAATATATTCCATCATTTTAAATTAAATTTGGTGAATTTTAGTAGTCATGAATCTCGAAGACAAATTGCAGCAGCTGGAGCTACTGACTAAGAAAAATTATGTTAATAGTCTTAAATTATCCTGTAAAAGAACCTCAGAGATGTCACCCTCTGAGAATAGCTCCTGTGGAAACTGCCAGAAAGAGAATGGGAGGAAGAAAGAAAAAATATCACAAGTGCTTTTATTTCGAGGAACTGAAATAGACTCTTGGTGGTTCTTCCCCAATGCAAAAGTGTGAATTTAAGCTTTTGTGACTGCTCTGATCTGAACGTCTAAACAACACAACCTAACCTTGTGTCTTCATTGCTCTTGTGTGCATTTCTAACCATTTCCCTGGAAAGCACAAATAACAGTATTAACTTTGCTTTCAAATAAAAAAGGAATTACTCTGAACATATGAGGGCCAGTTTTAGCAAATTTAACTTTCTCATTTCTTCTACTGTTATGGAGACCCAGCAGAACTTTTCCTTTTCATAATATGTAAAGCCAAGCAAGGTTTTTCTTTTTCAATAAAGTGTTAAAATATCTGATAATGTATATTTTTAAAAAAATTAGTTACAATAATGACTACATTTCTTCTGAAACTCCAGGGTAACAGTAACCTAAGCAAGCAAATAGTACCAGCTAAAGAAAATTTGAGGTTTTTCTTTTTGGCCAGTAAAGCAAAATAAACATTCTAGCTAATGAAATCTAAATTTCACCTAGACCTAAACGTGGTAGAGATAAGAAACTTATCTGTAGGAAGGTGTCTTTTTTTGCCAGCTGAAACGTCTAGAGTATTTCACAGCTTTTCTATACTCTGCTTCTGGCCAAGATGTTCCAGGTGCCGCTGGTTTGGCAGACAGACAAAATCCGCTTTTGGGAAGGAGCCTGGGAAACCAGCAGCAGGTGGAACGCCAGGCCTGGTTTGAGGCAAGGTGGGCCCCAAGAGGCACAGGACATGGGTGGTGCTGTATTCCAAGCTCCAGACCCTACGGGGTTTGCAGGGATCCAAGCCCTTCCTGGGACTTATTTTCCCGACAATTTATAATTTGTGGTGTTGTAAACATTCCACACTAATTCCTTTTTGTGGACAAACATTAAATTAACCTGAGTCTTAATAGCTGCTCATCCTGAATCACCCTAAGACTTTTCCCAGTGACCTTGCTGCCTGCTGCATCTCTCAGATCTGCTCACCACCTCATCATGTCATCCTGTACAAATCGTCCTTGGCACGCCGAGCCTCACATCTGCCCCCAGGTTAACAGGCTCTCTGAAATGAAGGCTGATTTGCATGTGCAGAAATAGCCCCTCTCTGATCCATAATAACAGTTAGGAAATAGTGAACAACCAGAAACAACTGGAAGCAACAGAAAACGGTTGTTTGTTTTTTTTTTTTTACTGCTACTCATACAAAATACGCAATGGTAAAATTAAATAGAGTTCAAGTACTATAGAAACTTGAGAGAGATTGAGTTTTAGAATCTTTCCAAACCCCGATTTGTCACTATTTTGATGAATATTGTAAATTTTTTAGATGTTTATAGAATCACTTTTGTTTTTCTGGAATTGTGGTAGAATGCTTAAATGGAGCTCCATGTTCAGTGATGAGATATAAAAATAATTAAGACATGTATCTACTGACAAGAAAAACCCCACCATGTTTATATGTGAAAAAGGTAGATTATACACAAATTACGTATTAAAATTTCCAAAATAAATTGACATATTTCATCAGTTCTGGTAGTCCTGAGGTGTGACAGAACTCTCCAATTTTCAGTGTAGACACAGCAGCTGCTGTTACTGCTGTTTTCCTTCCCTTAGTTCTGCCAAAGACAGAATTCTCTGGGTGCATTTACCATTCCCTTGGAATGCAGTTGCATTTATCTACTAAATTCACACCTTTCGCTTATCAAATTCACACCTTTCTGTCCAACTTCTTCATCATCTTCTCGGAATCTGGAAACACTCATGTTTGTGATAGTAAACTTCATTTTATTTAATCTAAAGCAGAAAACTCACCAAGCAGATAGACATCATGAAAGCATAAGAAAACATATAAAAGCTGCTTTTTCTGTGACAGAAGAAAAAGTAGGTAGAATTTAACAGAAACCAGATCAGATGCTTTGCCTAGAAAGATAATTTTAAATGCAATTTTTCCACTGGGTGTTCAATTATTTTTATTTTTTATACACCTTGGTTTTTCTTTTTTTACTTCCTTAGAACTAAGCAGAAATTTTCTGGGTTTAAATTTTTCAAAATTTAAGATTTATGCATTCATGTGTCTTTTCAGATCTACTATTGAGAATCCAGTAGCTCACAGTGAAGACATCGTTCCTCCTCCAAATAAACTGAGTTCATTATTTATACTTTCAAGCCACAGTCATTAATTCTCTGAGTGAATGAAGCAGGGTTTAGGGCAACAAATAGACAGCATATGTTTTGTGCAATTTTTTTTTCCCTAAAAAGAAGTAGACCTACATTTGTGTAATTTCTCATCTGCTCTTGGGTAGCTTCAGCACTACCATCTGGGGGGAAGCAAGCAAGCTGTTTTATCAACAAATATTGAGCTATACTCTCAGGGAA
>VYZT01007454.1:1146-17883 GCA_013400735.1 Pomatostomus ruficeps | reverse complement strand
GAGTAAACCCACACCATAGAAGTTCACAGAGAACTGTCTCTCGTGAGAGAGACTGTATGGCAAAAGCAGAGGAAAAAAACTCCTCTCCCTAAGCAGGGGAAGAAGATCTTGGAAATGGACTGACCTGAACCCCCACACCCTGCCCCCCTTGCACTGTTGGTGGGAGGGAGGGAGGGGTGGGGAGAGAAAAGAACGGTGTCTTTTAAAGGTTTCGTTTTATTTCTCATATCTTCCTTCTAACTCTAGTAATAATAAATTTCACTTTGCAACTTAAGCTGAGCCTAGTTTGTCCTTAGTGTGTTTTCTCCTGGTTCCTTATCTTAACTCATAGACCTTTAAGTTAATTTCCTAAGTTTTTTCCCCCCTCTCCTTTCCTCCTCTGCCCAGCTGCGGCAGGGGAGGGAACGAGTGAGCAGCTGCCGTGGGTGCCTGGCACTTAGCCAAAGTCAAACCATGACAGTTCTATTCCTTTCAAACACAAGGCATATGCCTTTTGCTTTCTTTTTTTTCTTGACAAAGTGAAGTATCAAGGCTGGTTGAAGAATCAGGGGAACTAGACTAAACTGCTATGTACAATTAATCCATTTACATTACGTGAATGACGTGTATATTTTGTACTATATATTGCTCACATTTAAAAGACAATACTTAAGCATGTATATAGATGAAAAATTGAAATAGGATCATTTGGGACTAACCTAAAATTTGTGTACTTCCCCTGTCAACCTGTTCATCTTCAATGTCATTTAGCAGTATCCTGAATCAGAGTTGTTTCTTTATTTTAATGATATTCAGTGGGTTTCTTTTCCATGAGCACATTCAGTTTATTGTTGAATCCTTACAGAAGGACTTTTGTGATTTGTTTTTCCCTTGCTATTTTTTCTTTTTAAACCTTCCCCTCTTTTATTCCTCGGCTTTCTTTCACTTAATTTCTGTGATACAGGTTATTATATTATAATTAGACTCATTGATAAATGATTAATATTCCATGGTTAGAACAGCTTGCCTTTTACATTTTTTAATGTGCTCCCCTCCTGAACAGTGACAGTGTACCTTCCTGGTACAAAAGTTCATCTGTGACAAGAGATTGAAAATCTATCAAATGTGAGGTCAAATAAATTTTATATGCAAATATGTTTCCAGAAAATTTTAAAAGGAAGAATAGCTAGGGGAAAAAGGGAAAAGTGTGTGCTGTTTCAGTAATTATATTGTTTATCCAATTTACTGCCGTGTGCTGAAATATTACCCAAAATTCTAGGAAATTAAGTGGATTATGAGTTCAAGGATTGAGAACTAATTGAATTCTTCATTGAAATGACTCATCTAAGCAACACATTCAGCTGGATTGTCCTTCTGAATGTAAAAATCTTTACAAATGTTATCCTGGAACAGGTGCCATACTAAAAGCTTGTCTCTTCTCCCTCTAAAAAAAAGGGATATCTTTCAGACGAAGATTTGCTGGAAGAGGGGTACTATTTCCAAGAAAAATGCAATTTTTTTTATACCAAAGCAAGGTGAATTGCTCTTGTTCTAACCCATTTTGTCTCAACAAAAATTGGTCACACTTGCTACAAAGCTTGAGTATTTCAATCTACAGAGCTTAACTGAGTCATAGACCTTATACTAACTCTCTCTAAAGGCAGGAAATTTTCTTACCTTGACACTCTACATAGAAAAAAAGAGCTGTAATTAAATGAAATAACAGGTCTAAAAACTATGTAGGTTAAAAAAAAATAGGAGTGTTCATTTATGGCTTCAAGTTAAATATCAGCTCTAATTTCACTTATTATTATGAGAACTCTTATTCTCTTTTGCACCTACTCATTTTTTTAAAGAGGCTATCTATTGGTCTTTGCCTCATTAAAAAACAGCATTCACTGATGTATTCTGACAGGCCTGATCCTTTATTTTAGATATATATTTAAACCATAAAAACCAATTTCCCCATGAAATGTGGATCAGTTTAGGCAAAAAACCCCAAACAAACAAACAAAAAAGAGTTATTAATTTCTCCTACTTAGAAGTGACTAGAAGATGGAACATTTAAATATTTTTGGTGTCTTACAAATACATAGAGATTTGCATCTGACTTCCACTACACAAGGACCTGGGGTCCACACATACTTGAAAAGTATGACACACTAGCAGAAAATACACACTTCACAGAATAGTGAGAGAGGACAGAACAAGTTTATAAAGGTCTTTTGTTAGAATTTTGTCTTTTAGTTAAGAGGGTATTTGAAATAATTTTTTCTCTCTCAAATATATTATTTTCTGCCAGCTGGTAAATGCCTTCTCTAAAAACCCAAAAGACCCCTGTTGTAAGTAAATGGAATCTAATTCTTAAGATCATGGAGAAGCATAAATTGAGTTTGTATTGTTTCTCTTGAAAATAACTTAAAAGCCAGAAAATAGTTCTCCTTGGTGTTATAGTACACCAGTATTGAATGTCATAATTATTGTGTCAAAGCTAATAGAGTGCGCAAACATGTCAAGTACACCCTCATGATATCCTTCAAAAAGCTGCAGGAACAAGTATAATCTTCATTAATGAAATAAACAAAGAACTTTCCATTGCTTCACTAGCATAAGTGATTATCATCTTTGTATTTTCAAAAAAGTTTCTTGTGGCTGCAAAAATCTTGGTATTGGACAAATTATAGACTAGAAGTATTTCATAAGGTACTTACATATCACTGGCAATGGAGGAATTCCTGGACATGGACTTTGGAGACAGATCATAATCACTGTCTGACCGATAAAGGAAAGACTCCCTACGTTGACTGTGGACAAAATTTGCCTGAAGAATCAGCCCTGACCCAGGGCTTGTCATGGGGTCCAAGGGACTTCGTCCTGATGACGTACCATTGTCTACATCGAAACTGCAAAAAGAAGAAAAAAAAAATTTATGTCATTGACATAAGAATTTTAAAATTAATAAACACTCTTCTGACAAAATTATCACAGCTAAATGCTTCTTGATAGTAATAGAGAAATAAAGACCTGGTCATGTCCACTGCTACACAAAAACACAAGGCACACAAGAGACACACTTTAAAATTACTGATAAACAAACAAATCCCTAAGTATGAAGGAAAAGATGTTTGGCAGAGTAAACCCCATGCTATTAGGAACACAGAAAGCTTTATACTTCTCTGCATGTAGAGTATCCATGAGCTCTACGCCAGAGGAAATATGTTGTTTCATTATTTACTTCTTTAGCTCCCATCTCTCCTGAGCTGGACTCCAATTATCCTGTCTCCCACTGCTAAGGCAGTTGAGAGCTTTTTTCTTATTGATTACCCAATCCCAATAATATTTTGTTACTACAATAGTATTTCAAGAACATACTTTATCTTATCCCAATAAACAAAGTGCTGGGGTGGCATTAAGACACATGTGTGTGCTTGGGCACATCTGCCTCCATTAGAGTTACTGTTTTACAAACAGATTGAAGAAATGAGTTCTTTGCTCATGGCCAAGCAGCAGAACTTCTGTACCCATTTGTTACTCTGAACTACACAATTTAGATACAGCATTTTGGTTGTTGTCTTTGGTATGAAGAGTGGTAAAGAGGCTTATCATTCCTAGGGAACACTTTTCTCATGAGAGGTTGAAGGACAAGGGAAGAGAAAGAAAGAAGAGAGAGTAGATGCTGTTTCACACAGAAGGTAACATTTCCACAAAGGGCTTTGAAAATCAGTGCAAAGACCTTGAACGGGAGTCTGCAAACAACTGAACACTGGTGGAGGGTGGGTAGTGCTGAGAGGACAAGCTCACAGCAACCCGTGCTGCTTGGAAGCCCAACAGCTGCTTTTGGCACTGTATGGAAGCCTTTTGAAGCATGTGGCTTCATTTTTGGATATCTTGTGGTATGCAATCTGACAGGTTACAAATATGGGGATTAGCAAGACTAGGTCTCTAGGTTCGCTTGCCATACCAATGGGGCCATAAATAACACCATTAAAGCATTTAAGAACAAGGGAAGAACAGAGGATCTTTCACACGATTTATTACATGGATAAGTGCTAGAACCATATTACGGATTTTTGCTGAACCTATATGAAGTACTCATTTTAAAAAAGGTGTTCACTTGAAGGACACCCACCAGTTTCCAGTTACAGCTAATGGCTGCAGAAAAGATGCAGTGCAAGTCAGCTGTTGATTAGACTTCAGCCCAGCACAGGCGTCACAGCTGGTACATGCTACTCTGTACCAGCTTGTTTTATCCACCAGTGACCTGAGGTTTCAGTGAGGTTGCCACTTCAATCCTTTGCTGAAGTGACAGCATTCCCATGACCTTTCTTTCCTTTGTTAAATGAACTAATCAAAGAAACATATATTGCTTATTTTGACACAGATGCACACTCCCTGGCAGAGGATGGATTTTTGTTTCATGACATTTCATTGTTTATTTGTTACTTTGCACATATATCTGGAACTGCAAGCTTACTACCACATTCAAATGATGTTATTTTCTTTGTATTCACCTCTTGCAGTTTGAATGTAGAAAAGCAAATGTAGTTGGTTTGTTTATTTCTCTTTTTAAAAAAATAAATGCAGAAAATATTATTTGAAAATTTCCTGAGAGCATAGTAATTTAATTTTCTTTTCACAGTGGTTTTCAGAACAATTACCTATCAGTAAATCCAAACACATACACCTCTTCCCAGGACTGATTTAATTTGATTATGCCTGCATACTTTTTTCTGTGTCTTTAAATGTGCCACTGCTTTATCAATCTCAAAGTAAGAAAATTTAAACCATGACACATCAAATGAATGTTCTGCCACCAGCCTCCCAGGTGATCTTGGACTGTGCAGAGCTCCTTTTTGCCTTTTATTTTCCCTATTTGTTGCATCTTTGCAATCACTGTGAGATCTGTTCACAAAAAGTATTTGAGAATGTATTGGAAAGGTCAAGATACCATGAAAGCTACAGTAAAATGTCCTTTGCACCTTGTAGTGTCATTAGGTCATAACCATACTACCTTTGTTACTAGCATGACTACTATTATTTATTAACAATCAATATATTTTTAGCTGGAATTCCTAAATTTTGCAGGAGCACAAAATAATCAAAATACTAATGAAGAGTTTAGCTCATCATATCCAAATTTCCTAACACTTATCTTTCATTTCCTGAACAATTTTTTTCCCCTTTAAACACCTTCAAGAAAACACAGACTCCTAATCAGTACACTGTCTGCATATTTTTGTTTTCTATTGAGGGCAGGAAGGCAGATAATTCCTGCAATTTTAGGTAAAATAGAAGACAATAGTTTACTCCTGTGCTCAATAAGACTAATTTCTGCAAGGGCAGTATCATTTCAAATATATATAAGCTTGCCTGGGAATTTTAAAGCAAAAGTGAAAAGCTGCATGTAAATAAATGAAGATAAATGTAAGTCCCTCTCACAGGATGAAAATTTTGAACAAACAGTGAATACTGAACTAATTTCTTTAACAGTGGACTAAAATTTTCAACTGATTCAAAAGTACTTAGTTGAAGTAAAGGAATACAGTTTTATTTGCAGATTTGTTTTATTTTCTTCACCACCCTTTTGTGGACATCATATGAATATTATATTACCAGTCTTATTTCTTGCAGTCAGAAACTAAAGCAGGCTTCTAAAAATGATTTCACTGTCAGATTGTAACAGTGTGAATTTTTAAAATTTAGAAGTCAGTTAGCTAGAACTGCAGTTTCACCAGCTGGGGGAGGTCCTTTGGTTTGTATTACCATATAACTACAAGTTTGTGCAAGACACTGATGTTTCGACAGGAATTTCATCCTGTTGTACTCCGTGGTGACCACTAGATGGGTGTAAAAAGTAATAAATAGGATCCAAATATATCAGCTGGATTTGCCTCGTGCTGTTCCTAGAAAACTTCTCTTATGAAAATATGCATCAAGAAAAAATTGTTGAGTTCTACAGTCAAAGGGGAGTGTGAATACAGCATTGCTTTTTAGAAACCTATGTTTGTATTAAAAAGGTTCTGAAATATTATAGCAGTTAAGCATCTTTAGATCTTTCTGAGACATTTGCCAACACTTTCAGATACCAAACTTTGTAGAACTCTAAATCAAAATGAGAGTTATTACAATAAAAATCATATATATAGTTTCTTTGTCTGAATCACAAGTCTTAGTTGCAAGAAACTATACTTCTGACTACACTGCATCAAAAGAAGAGAGAATAAGAATGGGGAATTGAACACTTTCACATCAGTTCTTTGCTCTTTCTTGTTGCATACAGTGAAAAAAATCAAAAGTTTAAGACACAAAATAGGATAGACTCTTCATAGTGCTGGAACAGAAATTGCAAAAAGTCAGTTGCACTTGTTTAATATTTATCTTTCCACTCCCTATAAGTATTAAGCCACAGTAAAAATATGGTGTGAATTGGAAAGAACAGAGAACAGAGCAACATCTTCGTGGAAGTTTTTCCTGAAGAGCACAGGAACTGTTTTGCTTTCATTTCACAGGCAGTAAGTGGCCATTTGAAGACAGAGTTTTACACCATTGCTCTGCAGTCAGCTCTGGGCACTTTGCATAATGCACACAAACTGAAACTGCCTTTGGTGACAGGAGCATTTGGCACAGACATCACAGAATTTTATATGTTCAAAGAGCTTTGCTGCAACTCTGGAGATGCTAAAGCCATGACAAGTCATGATAATTCAGCAACTTTTGTATCTGCATTTTGGCAAAAAGTTTTAAGGCATTAGTGGATAGTGTTTATCTTTAGAGCCTGCCTTATTCAGTGTTCAATGATGACAAACATGACATGAGACTAAATTCAAAGGTTTTTTCCTTGTTTGATTATTCATCATGCTTGCACTTCTTGCCCACTTTCTGTCATCCAGGCTCTGTACTAAGATGGGGACAAAACTGAGTGATTTGTAAACATTCATGGCTGATCTTCCCTGTGCTCCTAATAGGACAAGTGGTAATAACACCACAAGCAAACTTTAGGAAGACTATTAGATATTTGCTTCGGACAATACTAGGACTCTGTGGCAAGAACAAGAGAGGTTCAGGATCCTGAATATCAGCAGCACTTATTAATTGTTAATGACTGCATGACTTCTTTGTATGTTGAAAGAAAACTTTTGTGGACTTCCTTTTGAGTCCCGAAAAAATGGTTTCCTTCTCTCTGCAAGGCTTCTAAAATAAAAAAATGTGGAGGCCTGTGTATAAAATATAGATCTTAGTTACATAAGGAATAATGGCATCATAATTGCTATACCCAAGAGTTGGTAATTAAGACTGCATAGAAAACCTTAGTGTTGGTTTTCCTTAGTACTGATAATTTAGCATTAATCCTTCAGCATTTTGGGGGGTTTATTTTCATTTATTTTTGTGTAGTTTTTATTTTTAGAGAAATAAGGAATAGTAGGAGAGAGAAGGAAAAAAATTTCACCCTAAAATGAGGAGGTTACTAGACTTTTTAAGCATGCAAATTGTGCTCCTGCTATTCCCCTCTAAGTGTCTCCCCACTTTCATCTTCTCTGGGAATCTATAGGGAGGGAAAGCCAAATTAATTGAACCTCTGGGGACATCTTACCTTTTAAGGCCATCTTTAACATTACAGAGGGACAAGCATGTTCTAGGGGAGCAATTTTTCCTCCCATCAAAGGAGTCTATTGTCCCAGTGTCAAGCAATCTCTCCAGCCATCTGTTCTATGGCCTACATATACATCTCAATGTCCTCACTTCCAAGAAGTCATGTCCTGTTTTTTCACCTGGTAGCACAATCCCAATATCACACAAAATAGATGCATTATATCAGCTGTAATTCACCAAAATTATCACAGAAGACCTGGCCTGCAGCAACTCCCTTTGAGCAGGATCTAATTTTGAGTAAAAGCAAGGTAATAAAACTATAAGGTTTCAAGGAAAGGGTAAACTATTTATTGTTTGTACTCCAGGATAGGAGCCCACCTCTGGGGAAGGAAGCCTTAGCAATTGGAGAAAGTGATTGGATGCTGCCTTCAAAAACAGAATCTGAATTTATTGCTTGGATTGCTTAAGATTTAAATAAGCAGTGGGCCACCTCAGCTGGTGGCATGCACTATGAATGTGGAGGATTATAGAGAAAGGCCACAGTATGCCTGTATCTAAGATTGTTTGATAGGCCTTTGTGACTTCACTTGGGCCTTTCTATTGTTTATTAATAAACTAAGCATTAAATTGTGCCAAGAGTTGACTTGGGTGGCCCCTTTTTTGGCCAAGCATAGTCATCCCTAGATGAGAGATGAAACTTTAGAATTTCCTTTATCAGAAAGAAACAAGTTGTCACTAATCTACTCCTGTGACAGGTTCCCAGAAGATTTTAGATGTTGAATAGACTAACCTGCAGCATCAGAAAAAACCCAAGTAAAACTAAATCAGAGTCCACACCTGGTTTTCTCCTTCCTTTCTGTCTTTTCCCTTAAGACTGGTTGGGAAAAAAAAAAAAAAAAGGCACCTCAGTAAAATGAGGAAAGAAAAAGAAATATTTACATTGATATTTTAGAAGGAATATTATATCTACTCTCTGTTTATATGTGAACTGATACTTTTATTTTCTCTGTAGTAAAGTTAACAAAAACTTTTTCCTTCCATTTATTAAAATATTTCCAGTCAATTTATTCAAATATTTCCAGTCAAATGATATTAAAAGGAATATATGATCTAAATCTGAATTTTCATGTACCACTGTAGAATTCAAGCCAACTATCTGCTTGTGGCTTTGCGTTTCCAGTTAAGCGATTCAGAAAGCAAGCCCTATGATTAACTCCATATTTAGAAGTGGTGTGGATAGATTTTCCAGTATCAAAATTCCAAGCAAAAGAATGAAATGTGACATTTCATGATTTTTTTTTTTTTTTTAGCAGCAGAACTTGGCTTTTGCTCCTGACATAATTGTTTTTAGAAACACTCGATTGTAGAAGGCTTAATATTAGGTCTAAAATTACAAGACTTAGTATTAAAAGCCCAGGAAACAGACAAATAGAAGATGTGTAGGACAAAAATACAGTGAAGCAGACTGGTTTGTAAGAATTGGTCTACTCAAACATGTTAACAAAGGAACCCGGACTATCTATTTATCTTCTGTGTCATGATTTTCTAGCAAGCATCTCAGGAAATCCAGTCTCTTAAAACAAACTGCTTCATGTTTTGTTATGAAGTTTCCAAGCAAGGAGTTTCCTGTGGTGACTATTCTATTTCTCTGGTACTTTAGTTTTGAACAGTTTCCTGGCACTCAACTGAAGATGTGCTTTCCACAATGTCACCTCATTATTCTTATACCTCAGCGGTCTGTCTATTTGGCATGAAACATTTTTAAGACATGTATTAATTCAAATTGCCTATTGTGTTCAGCCATACTGGGATTTCCTTTGTGATACCTTTTATTTTTTTCCTCAGAGATAATATCACCCCTCACCTGGTAAGTTTTATATTTTCTAAACTTTGCTCTTTGTAGTGAGCTTCTTTCTACTAATGTGATGTTCAGATAGCATGCCAGATTCCTGATGTTGTCACATGGATTTGATGTTTTTATGTTTCTTTGAAGCTGAAATAGTTGTCTTATTTTAGTATAACAACAATTCAAACAAAAAACCACAAGAGAAATGAAATGCAAAATAATTTCCATGAAATGTGGTAATCTGTTCATGCTTCTACTAGATTGAAGGCACTTTGTATGGTTTTTCTGATCTAAGAACCCTAATGGGACTAATATTTCTACATTTAGATAACAAAAAAGCCATGAAGATGTTAACTCTTTTCCCCAAATGCTTCTGCTAAAATCTGTGGCAGCTTGAGATCTGAATGCGAAAATCTGCACAAAATGTTGAAGAATCAGAAGTATTTTGGGCAATCTGAGAAAAAGAATGTTGAAAACCAGAACCATTTGATCTAGACATGAAAAAGACTAGGCAGCAAACCTGGAGGTGCTCTGAGTACCCACAAGCCTTCTGGTCCCTGCCACCCCTGTATGCCGTTGCTGCAGGCACCCACCAGCTGCATTTCTAGGAGTGCAGTCTCAGCTGGACTGATGGTTCTCCACTCTGTTACTGTCATTATTTGATAACAGTCGATCTGTCACCATTCACTTAAAACATACCATAATTCTATGGGTTTATGATTCTGTGATCCCCAGGGATGGAGCCTCTACAACTTCCCTGGGCAACCTGTTCCAGTGCCACATCACCCTCACAGTAAAGGTTTTTTTCCTAATATCTAATCTAAACCTACTTTCTTTCAGTTTGAAGTCAGTTTCCCTTGTCTTGTCACTACATGTTCATATGAATGGTCTCTCTCCATCTTTCCTGTAAATTCCCTTTGGGTACTTGAAGTCTGCAATCAGGTCATCCCAAAGCCTTCACTTTTCCAGGCTGTACAAACCTAACTCTCTTAGTATTTCCTAATAGGAATTCTGTATTTCCTAATAGGAATGCTAGCGTTTCCTCTGATCATCTTGGTGGCCTCCTCTGGACTCCAGCTGGTCCATGTCCTTCCTGTGCTGGGACCCCAGAGCTGGGTGCAGCACTGCAGGTGGGGTCTCACCAGAGCAGAGCAGAGGGGCAGAATCCCCTCCCTGGCTCTGCTGGCCGCGCTGCTCTGGATGCAGCCAAGGACACGTTTGGCTCTCTGGGCTGTGAGTGCCCATGGCTGGGTCATGTCCAGCCTCTCATGTTCTTCTCCCTGGTGCTCCTCGTGATCTGTTCATCCCCCTGCAGGGGTTGCCTTAACCCAAGTACAGCACCTTGCACTTGGTCTTACTAAACTTCATGAGATTCCCATGCAGTCACTCCTTGAGCCAGAGTTTAGGTTCCTCTGAATGGCATAAATACTGAACTATACCTTCAAACCCTTTTTTAAAAAAATCACTTTACCTAGTTTTTTCAAGAAATTAAAGAAAAACTGTTTCTCTTTCCAAGGTGAGTTTTGATCCAACTCTATCAACTTCTTTTTCTGCACCAGTACTTTCTGAGCAGTATTTGGATGCTGGGATACAAAACCAATTGGCACTGAGTGTGACCAAATGGAATGAATTTATTGTAATACAGTGCATTAATTTTCTCTTATTTTAAATGTAGTAGAATAAAATTTCACAGTGTATCAAAATGTTTATCAATTTACAAACATATGCAAAACATCCACCAATCATATTGACAATTCTAGTTAAAATGCAGCTTTCCTAAGATATTAGCAGAATGGCTTTACTTCAGGAAAAACTAACATAAAGAAATGAATGTATGAACATGGTTGAGAACCAAAACTTATGCCAGAGAAGGAAAATTCAATACACTGAAAGAACTTAGCCTCCTCTGTCTGTGAATTCATTCAGGTGCCATTATCAAAAGTGATCAAATTGCTTAGATATTCTTTACAAATTACTAGTGTGATAAAGCAAGATGGAGGAAAAGAGGTAGTTTCTCAGACGTATAATATTTGAATCAACACCCTACAGTACTGATGAAAACACAGAGTCCATAAAATAGGTATAAATATTCCCAGGGATAACACTAATATCCATTAGGAAGCTTCCCAGAAAACATATCTTTCTGAAGCATCATCATATATAACCCCAATAGTGTTAAACACTAGATCACAGAAGATATGGTTACACCCACTCCGTGCTTAGTGGAAAAGATCTTTTGTAACTGAGACAGGAGGTGGCATTCTGTCTCTCTAAGCATTCATGGTTACTTCATGCTACTCTCCCATCCCAGCAAATAGAGCATAGAATGATAGAATAATGGACTAGTTTGGGTTTGAAGGGACCAAAAAACCACCTAGTTTCAACCCACCTGCCATGAACAGGACCACACCTTCCACCAGATCAGGTTTCTTATATCTCCATCCAACCTGGCCTTGAACACATCCACAGATGGGGCATCCACAACTTCTCTGGGCAACCTGTGCCTGTGCCTCACCACCTTCACAATGAAGAATTTATTTCTAACATCTAATCTAAACTCACCATTCTTCAACTTAAAGCCATTACCTACTTCTCATCACAATATTCTCTCATAAAAAGTCTCTCTTAAGAAAAGTGTTCATAAAAAGTGTTCCTGTAGGCCCTCTTCAGGTACTGGAAGGTGTTCTAAGGTCGCCCCTGGTGTTCTGTCTCCCCTCTCTTCTCCAGGCTGATGAAGTTCAGCTCTCTCAGCCTGTCCTCATAGTAGAGATGCTCCTTTAATCATCTTTGTGGCCTCCTCCGGACTCATTCTAACAGGCCCATGTTCTTCTTAGAAAGAGATCCAGTGAGCCAGGACGTGTGACCATTATGACAAGAGGATCTTGCAATCCTCAGCATCACTCAGTTCATAATTATTAAATCTTTGCACAACTGACCTTAAGCAAGCATTTCTTAAAAAAATGTGCATTGCAGAAAATGGATAAGGGCTGCGGGCAGAAAAATCCAAAGAAGCTCTAAAGCCCAAATTATAGGAACTTTGCACATAGATGATTTGTTCCACCACTACAATGTGCACACATAAATATCAACATGAAATTGAGATCACCTTCGGAGGAGGGTGGACAGGAAGCAGCTGGATAAGAAATGGCAGTTGTTTCTTTAGGTATTGTTCTAAATTGCCTATGACAAGGAAACCTCTAGGTAAAGGACACATAACAATATTTGATGGGAAATATTTTTTTTCATCACACCACTGTAATATTCCCCTAATTGTAATAAGCAATTGCTGGTAATAAATCACAAATGAATTCTACTTCCACAAGAATTTGTGTTGGGATATATTAACAGCAATTATCACTGAAAACAAGCTATATATTGTGTAAAAGGTGAAAGCTCAAGGTACTAAGACCTTCAGGGTTCTAAAATTTTTCTACTTAGGTTTAGAAAAATTGTTTTATCCTTTCCACTTCAGTTCATTTCAATTCTTCAGATTCTGGGTGTGAGATTTTTTTTTTTAGCTTCTGTATTTTTTTATGTTGAAGTATTCTTATTTTATATTTTATTTTTGTATTTATTTATATTTGTAGTTTACCAAAAGTGCTTCCAGTTCTCTAGACTTCTATGAAATGTATCAAGGTGCATGTAGTGATTTGAGTTAAGGAAGTTCTTTGCCACATCCACGCAACAACGTTTAAAGGAACATGAGTTCAGGAGCTAACCTTGGAAGAGTGCTAAGACTGAATTATCTTGGGTGTATGCACTCATGATAGAACCTGAGCACATTCACTGAGTACTTGGAATGTCAACAAAAATTCATGCCACTAGTCCAAAGCAAATCATACCCTACAATAATGGATCATTTGGCCTTTTTTTTCCCCCTGATTCTTAGGACATTATTTTAATGTTAAATATATTATTACAATCTCTAATAGCCTAGGAGGACTGACTGATGTTCCGCATTATAGGACTGTGTTTTCTTGTTGCTAAGTTACTAAATTCTGTCCAGTGGTGCTACAATTTTCTTTCCAGGTTTTAAGAGGGAAAGCAGGTCAACTCTTGATAGAAAGTGACAGAGATATTTTTTTTTGATAATATTTTTTCATCTATAATGCAACATTCTGGAAACTGTTTTGTGAGATATTCTGGTGACTCATATTTTGCTGCACAAAGTGGAGTTTAGCCAAGTGTCTGCAATTTTTTTTTTTTTTTTTTTTTTTTTACTGATTCAGTGAATATCTTCATAAATTTCAAAAAGTTATAAATATAGGCCAACCTTAAGTCTGTCACCTCATGTATCTGCATTATTAAAAAAATCTGAAGTGCTACTGTAGTATTTTTTTCAAAATCTCCTGTCTTTCTCAGAGTCTCAGAGGACTCTGAGGAAGAAGCCCCTCTTGGAGGGATATTTATGTCTTTCACTGCAGAAGGTAAGCACTGAATCAAATGGCTACAGAGAAGTAAGA
The DNA here is from genome assembly GCA_013400735.1 of Pomatostomus ruficeps. NCBI lineage: Eukaryota > Metazoa > Chordata > Aves > Passeriformes > Timaliidae > Pomatostomus > Pomatostomus ruficeps. Next base: position 4,005 of record VYZT01007454.1, on the reverse strand, counting down.
GTGATTTTATTATCAGGAACTGGAAATAATATTTGCTTAAGCTGCTAAGCACCTGATAATGAACCAGTCACTTACACCAACTTTATCATACTTCACTAGTTAAATCTTTTCATTCCTGAGGTAGCCACATGCTTAAGTCATGTGGGCATCAACACTCACAAGCACAGATGAACTCAGAACATCTGCTGGGTGGATCAAAGGTCCACCAGATCCACTATTCTCTCTCTAGGAATGCCAAAAGTGAATGCCAATGGAAAAGGGTAAGAAGAAGCAAGTAGAAGTGCAAAATCCCCCTTGTAACCCAGCCCCTCATCATTTTCTCACCCTTTCATCAAAACAATGCCCTGAATACAAGAGTCATTCCATGTCAAGGAGATCAAAAAAGCAAAGTCCTGGACATCATAGTTTGTATGTTCAAGTTAGGTAACACTTTCACTTTAATATCTGTAGTTTAATATCTATTATAAAGTAAGGATGATAACAATTCCTTCTATCAGAAGGGTGATATGAAAATTAATTTAATATTCTGTGAGAAGCAGTAAGGTGTCATAGTGGTTAGCAGCATAGAGAAGTCAATGAAAGCATTATAGCTGCTTTTACAATACAAATGAACAGTAGATTGTCAATGAAGCATGTGACCATATAACGAGAAGCAAAAAAATGATAAAATACCAAATATCTCATGAATTGAGTTGCATTTGTTTTGAGTTCTGAGTGAAATAAAATCAATATAAAACCATATAGGTAAAGTATAAAATTATTTATGCACAGGACTAAACCAAAATCCCTAAATTGAATGCAATCTTGGCTTTTGTGCTTGACTATTCAGTCATAATAATGTGGAGATCAGGTTATTGTGTATGCATTTGAGCACATGTTGAAGACTCTTGCATCTGCTATTTTTTGTCTTCAGTTTCCTATTTCAACCTGCTGTAGCACTACCAACAGCTGTTAATGGTAGACAATCAGAAATCTCAGACTTCCAATGCAGTGTTGCAGGTTTGCCTTCTAATGGTTAGTACACAGACGAAGAAAAACACATCCCACTTCGGTTAAAATGCATGTTTGATTGACTTCATCTTCTGCTTATCTTCAAGATCATTGGAACACTCCATTCACAGTCTCATTATGATTAACTATTACTGTAATAGAAGCATGTTCTTGGTACAATCTCTTGTGCTCCTATATTACCTGTTTCTAACAGACACTGTAAGATCCCTATTGGACTGTTGGACTCTGAAAGCAAAAGTAACAAAGCAAAACCTATAGAGTTATAAATAAAGTGTTTTAACTATTAACAAAATTAAGAAAATATTATGAGATATAAAGTTACTCTACATATAATGTAACTCTTATTTGGTAAAATATCTAAATGAACAGAAGTCTAAAAATGCTCAAGGACTATTAAAAAGTTAACCAGAAATGAGAGAAAACCCTCTAACACTAGTTGTTACAGTTTTCAGATGCCACACACAGTGCTAAGCTAAGCATGCCTCATCAAAGAAATGAGTCTTTCTCTCTCAAGGAATGCAGTAACAGAAATGCCAGTTTATACTGCTTGTAGCAACGCATTTTTTCCCCCTGTATTAAACAAACCTAGAAGCAGATTTTATGTAGTTAGTTGAAAGAGAAGCTGAAAAAAAATTACACTTTTTTAATAAATGTGAGTGACCTGGAAAGCCAAAGCTATTAAAATTCAGTGTGTATTGCAAAACAAAATCTTCTGTGAAATTCTTCTCACAGAGCAAAACCAAACCATTCTATTAAAATTTACAACTCAGCCTCTTCCCGTGTAGAAATATATATCTATAGACCTCTCAAGGCCAGCTAAAAATTTCTTATCCGTTAGAGTCATCTGTAAGCACAATCAACTCCATAGAATAAGATTTGTGCTCCACTTTGCATGAAGAATTTGGGAAGGGAGATGACTGTTTGCTTTCTGCTGTTCTCGTCCATCAACCATCCTCCCTGCCGTAACAACTCATCTGCTGGTATTCTCCATTGGGCAAAATGTGCTGCCTTTTCTCATCCTTTCCACAGGCCTAACACCAAAAGAATACATGTTTAAACTAACAAAAGCATTGCAAAGTCTGGACAAATCAAAACAACTTAACTATAGAGTTTCTTAGGACAAAATGATTAACATGACGTATATTTACAAGTGGGGGAAAAAAACCAAATGCATAAGGGCATCTTTTGTATAAAGAAATTTCCTGTTACCAGGAAAAATTTTGCATGATTTGACTTAGAGCAAAAAAATTTTGTTGAGCAAATTGATTCCAAAAGTCTATTTTCTTGATCCTGATGTCATTACTAAAATTGGTATAGGACATGCCGTAATTGCTGGCACCAAGGAGGTGATTATATCACTCTAGAAACATTACAAAATATAGAGAGCAAGGAGAAAGCCCACCATCTCTCATCAGTCCCTACAGATGAAAAAATCTCACTGTACCACTGTTGCTTTTGGAACAATGTCTTCAACTATTTTCCCCTGACATCTTGTTATTTTATCCTGTGAAGTGTTCCCAGGAGAACCACCTCTTTTGCCAGAAAAAAACTTCTGCCCAAGCAGTGTTTTTCAGCAAAACTCAGCGTATATGCCCAAAGCACTGCCACGCTGACCACACAGGCGGTGGTGATGTTTCCTCCCAGCTGGCACCACCAGAGATGCACCATCCATCACTGCATCTAAGCCATGATATGGTGTGGAATTCATGGACAGGCTTTGGCTCTCAAGTAGAAACCTTAAACAGATGGGGACAGGCCCCAGGCAGCTAAAGGAGAGACAAACTATCAGGAAATCCTTTGTTACATTTGTTTCTTTTGTGGGAATAAAGCAGGATAAGAACATACAAA
>VYZT01007453.1:0-53594 GCA_013400735.1 Pomatostomus ruficeps | reverse complement strand
CTTGATTGCTGGGTTCTCTGATCGGTCTGTCCCAGACCAGGTGCCTCCCCCTGTGCCAGGGCTGTTGTCTGGTGTTGCTGACCCTTGCTGGTTGTTCTCTCTGTGCATCTCCTGTGCTGCTCTCAGCTTGTTGAGGTGTTAAACTCATCAGGCCTCCACCGAGTTTATTCTGTGATGGTGAACACTGACTGAAGTTAAAAACATTTTAAACTTGGTGTATTTTGCAACAACAGAACACGAGGCACTGCCTTGCTCCTCCCCAAACTTGAGCTGGGTCAGTGTCCCCCTCCTGCTCTGCTGTCCCCTCCCTGCCAAGGCTCGGCTGCTCCGGGCTCTGACAGGAGCTCCCTGTGGATGCTGGGTTGGCTGCTCTGCCCTGATCTTGTCCCCTGGCATCTGGAAAGCTCCTGACTTGTGTCATTCCTGGCCTGCGTCTCATTTCATCTCATCTCGTCTCTCCATGGTGACGACCCTTTGGGTTCATCCCCCACAATGTCTTGCAGGACCTCTCAGCTGCGATTTGTGCTGTTTTCTGCAGGTTTTATCAAGGATGAGGCTCTGTGTGCCATTCACCCCTGGGCGTGCTCTGTCCGCCCTGCTGTGCTGCACCCTGCTCTGAGGGCTCAGGGATCGGGTGTTTGTGCTGGGCAATCCCTTGGCTGTTGGAAGGGACTGAACAGGCCCTGGGTTGGTTGGTTTGGGGTTTCTCAGGCTTGTTGGCTTCCAACTCTGCCCTCGGGGACCATAGAGGAACCACAAAGCAGGGCAGTGGCAACCACAGGGCCGGGATCAGCCGTGCCTGTGAGGGAACAATCAGCCCTTTCTGCCTGGGTGCCGATTGCAGATTCCAGGGCTTTCCTTGTGTCTCTCCAGACATCTGCCTGGGCAGGGAGCAGGCCCGGAGCTGCCTCCAGGGGTGGAAAGCCAGCCAGCAACTGAGGAAAGGTTATTTGTGGGTTTATTCAGACACCAGTGCCCTGCTGCTCCTTTGAGGGCCTTTGTTACCTGGCACTTGAAGCTGCAGATTTTTTGCTGTGCACCTGGAAGGACTTTGGAAGCCGGGAGAGGAGGGCTGGGATGGTTCATAAACCATGGATGGGAGCTGGCTGGGGAAGAGAGTCTGAATTCCTTGACATAACGTGGAGCTGCAGGAGTGAGCTCCACGTTAAATCAAGACAGATGAGCGCGGAAGGAGCTGTTGGAGGAGTTTGCTGTGTTTGGCACGAGAGAGCCGAGGCTCTGTTCTCTTGGTTGTGTCTCTGCACTGTGGATGCCTCGAGGTGCCTGGCATGGGGCTGCTCCTGCTCGGATGGGGTTGAAATAGGAGTTTTCACGGGATGACGTTGAACTTTGAATAAAAGCTTTGGCTCTGTCACAATTTTCTCTGCGCTGAGAGGAGGCAGCTCAGGCCTGTGCTGCTTTCCCTGACAATGAACCCTGTTCGGAGGTGTGCAGAGAGCACTGAATCTCAGCTCCCTGCGAGTGATTCCCTTTGAGCTCTTGGTTAGGCACACGCAGCCTGCTAGGATCCAAGATGGATGGGGTTCAATCCAGGATGGATGGGATTCGATGCAGGGTGGATGGTGTTTGATCCAGGATGGATGGTGTTCCATCTGGGATGGATGGTGTTCAATCCGAGATGGATGGTGTTCGATCCGGGACGGATGGTGTTCGATATGGAATGGATGGGGTTCGATCTGGGATGGTTGGGGTTCCATCTGGGACGGATGGTGTTCGATCCGGGAGGGATGGTGTTTGATCCAGGATGGATGGTGTTCCATCTGGGATGGATGGTGTTCAATCCGAGATGGATGGTGTTCGATCCGGGTCGGATGGTGTTCGACCTGAGATGGATGGTGTTTGATCCAGGACGGATGGGGTTCTATCTGAGATGGATGGTGTTCGATCCAGGGTGGATGGTGTTTGATCCAGGATGGATGGGGTTCGATCCAGGAGGGATGGTGTTTGATACAAGATGGATGGTGTTTGATCCGGGACAGATGGTGTTCAATCCAGGGTGGATGGTGTTTATCCAGGATGGATGGTGCTCCATCCACTGCTCCGGAACACCTCAGAGATCCCCAACAGCTCTGAGTGATTTATTCCGGGTACAATCAGTGAAGGTTTTGGTGAGGAGCTTTGAGGATGTGCAGCTTCCTCAAACGCTGAGCTCTGTTTCGTTATTATTATTGCTATTTAACATCTCTGTGCAGCTGAGCTACTGTCAGACATCCTCGCTTAATGACAGATGTTGGGTCTGGATCTCTTCTGCCAAGGCAGATTTCTGGCCCAGGGGACAGTGCAGGGATGGAACAGAGGCTGCAGTCACACACTGCCTGTCAGCCCCATCTCCCAGCCGGCTGCACAGGCACAGGGAATTCCCACCATTCAGCAGGGCAGCCTGGCAATCCATCATCCCCCATTCCATGTGTCAGGGTTTGGGATACTTTTTCTTTTTGTTTTGTTTTGTTTGTTTGTCTCTCTGTCTTAGAATTTTTCCCCATTCAAGTTGCTGGGGGGTGATAATGGGCAAGTGATTAGTTGCTGGGAGGCCATAATGGGGGGTGATTAAGAAAAGACAAAGCGTTTGCTCGGAGATGGGTGTGGCTGGCTAGCCCTTATCTAAGATTCCCTGATAGCTGGGATTTCCCCCTCAGAGGGGGGCAGAGATACTGGGGGACTGGGACGAGTTAAAAAGAGCCAAGCACAGCTGGAGGGGACCTGCTTTGCTCCTAGACACTGAGAGGAGAGGGAGAGAGACTGCTTGGAGCTCCAGGAAGAATCTTCCTCCACCGTGGGCTTCTGTTNGGAGTCATCGCACCCTCCCTGCGCACCGGGAGCACCAGTGCCCCTGCCAGCTGTGACTGTGACTGCACCAAAGGGGAATTGCCAACAGAGCGGGAAGGGACTCTCCGTGGGTTTGTCTGTTCTTATTTGTGGTGGTTACCATTGTTGCTGTTTTATCTGTCCCATTATACATATATATAAAAATATATTAGTAAAGGACTGTTATTCCTTTTTCCTCATACCATTGCCTGAAAAGCCCTTGATTTCAAAATTTTGCCAATTCGGCGGGAGGGGGGTCACATTCTCCTATTCTAAAGGAGGCTTCTGCCTTCTTTAACAAATACCTGTCCTTGAAACCAAGACACCGTGATCTCCATGGAGATGCAGAAGGGGAAAGGGTGACCTTTGTGAGGTCACAGGAAGGAATTAGACCCAGCCTGCCCAGAACCTGCTCTCCCCGTGGCCGTTCCAGTGCCCTTTCACTGCACCCACCATGGCCTCAGAGGAACTTCTCCCTCTCCTTACAAAAGGATCTGGCAATTGCTGTCTTTATCTATTCTTATTTTGGACCGAAAAGCCCAGAGCTGGAGTTTGCTGCTGTGCAAAAAGCCTGGGCACTGCAGAGGCTGGAATCCAGAGGAGCAGGAGACATCCAGGGCGAACAGGAGAGCAGGAATGGGTGACTCCTGAAGTCATGTGAGGTTTGGAGTGAGGTTTCTGTCATTTGGGTCGTTGTCTTTGCTTTCTCTTCTTGTGATGCCACCTGGAGACCGGGCATTGATTGTGTTATTTAATTTGATTTCTGGCCAGCAGAGCTCTCCAGGGAGCTGCTGTTTGGGATGCTGTGGGAAACCACTCTGACCAGAGGCCACCCAGCAGCCTAAACCCCCTCCTGGGAGTGGGAGAGGGACTGAGCTGGTCCCTCTGTGTCAGAGCAGGGCAGCTTTCCTGCTCTCTCCTGTGGCTGTTCACACTGAGGGCTCTCAAACCCCCCTTTTCACCAGAAACATTAAAAAATCACTTTAAAATTGAGGATGTGCTGTGAGGAGACGGAGCTGTGGAATGTCCTGGACATGAACATCCAGTCAGGAAGGCTTGGAAAGCAGCTCTTCCCCTCCGTGCATCCCCCCACCCACCCCGGGGACAGCAAGAGCACGGAAATAAAACAAATTAACCGGCTCTGCTGTCCTGACAAACGAAGAGCAGCTCTTCCTAAAGGGCCTGGGTGTTGCTGTCCCTGCCAAGAGCCGCTCAGACAGCGCTCATCAGTGACTCCTCTCTGCTGAGGCACGAGTGAAAGCTGACGGGAGAGACCCCACCGGCCCTGCTGTGCTGAACATCTGGCTGGAGCTCCAGCTGTTCGCACCCTGCCTGGGGAACCTCCTCCCCGAACCTCCTCCCCTGGGATTTACAGCTGCCCCCTAGGCTCGCGGGTGACTCGGAGCGAGGTTTGGGGTGACAGACAGGGAAACCCCTCTTGTTCACCCACAGCTTCTTGCAGGAGCTCTGTCAAAGCGCTGCTCCTGCCAGGGAAAGCTGTCGCTGATAACCAGGGAAAGCCGTTCCTGATAACCCAGCACTCCAGGCAGCCACAAGGGGTGAAAAGTGCCCTGAACAGCCCTCGGTGGGATTGGGAACTGGGCTGCAGATCCCGGCAGTCTTGGAGCCTGGTAACCACTGGCAGCCTGTTTATCTTCCTAATGTGCTCTTTATCTGCATCTTAAAACAGGGAATAAAGAGACTCTTGCTGCCCTCGAGTCTCCTTGGTCCCCATGTCTCCAGCTGGGACTTTACTGGAGTCTGAATTGCTCTTAAATGTCCCCTTGCTCCCCATATCACTGGGCCAGGGACTGGATTGGGGTTTAAGATGAATTAATATGGCCCTCAACAATTGCCACAACAGAGCATCCCAGGGAAGGGATGCAAAACACTTTAATCTTTGTGAAGATCCAAAAGCCTTGCAGTGTTAAATGTACGGATTTGTGCCAGCTGAGGTTCCCTGTCCATGCCAGGGCTGTGTGAAGCTGTCTTCATCTCTGCCCAGCAAGCCGAGGTTCAGGACTGGCACCCTGATAAAATCAACCAGCCCGAAATTCTCTGGGAATTCTGAAGCCTGGTTCGTGGCTGTTAAATTTGAGACCAATCAAGCCAAGCTTGAAACCCCTTTTACTTTCTGAACTCTTCTTTGCCTGCTTGTTCAAATGCTGGGAGGGAAGCCAGCTCTGGAAATGAAGTCACTTTTGAAAATGGCTGCGCTCCCCAGAAGGAGGCTCTGAAAATTCCCATTGTAATTTAAAGTCATTCCCACCCCCCCCCAAAATATTATGAACTTGGCTTCTGAATCAGCCCCTCCCAGATGTCCTCAAATTAAAAAGAGGGGGAAAAAAATAAAGACACTGGCACTGGAAGACCTTTTTTATGACACCGATTTTATTGCCCGGGATTCAGCCCATTGACAGGCCATAAAAGTTTATTGGAAGCAGATACAGACTGCCAATGGGCTGACCAGTGCCCCTGGCTGGGATCCATCCCTGCGCTGCTGCAGCAGGGATGTGGTTTGTGGCATTTTCTGCTCTTTGGGTCACCCCCAGGGAGAATTTCCTGCAGGGAAGTGCCCGTTGGGAGCCCCCAGCGCTGGCACAGGGTGTGGGGTGGTTCTGTGCGGGGTCAGGGCGCTGATGGGTCCTGTGCTGAATCCTTGGGGTGAAACACAGGGCCGAGGTTATTCCTGCAAGAAGGACTTTCCCTGCAGCTGGATTGCCCTGGGTGATGTTCCCATGGATGCATCGTGGGGTGTGAGGTGGGTGAGGCCCGCGGAAGAGGAGCGTCCATCTCACAGAGCCCACCAGAGTCTGTGCCGTTCCCTGAGGCTTGGAAAGGAGCTTTTCCTTCAGGAAATGGCTCTTGGTTCCAAGGAAGAGCTGTCCTTCATCCCTGTGAGCTGTGCAGGGTACCTGGCACCCCTGTGGTGTGGGCTCACTGTGCCCGGTAAGTGCAGAAGCCCTGGAAGCGCTGGGGGTGCCCACCAAAGGTGCTGCCTCATCCCTGGGGGCTCTGGAGTTCATCCCAGCACCCCTTGGTGGTTTGGGCTGATGTTCCTCATGTGCAGCAAGGAGGAATTCTGCCTTTACCTGCACCCCTGCCCCTGTTTCCTGCTTTGTCCCTGCTCCTGCCCAGGTGCATCTTTGGGAAGGGGCAGCGTGGGGGTGGAAGGCACCGTGGCACCGCTCTTGTTGCTGACATGCCAACGAGTTGTTTTTCCGAGGGGTTTGGGGGATTATTTGATTCCTGATGGTCCAAAAGGGCACAAGTCTGGTGTCTTTCACCATTTTACATCCACATGTGTGTACAAGATGTGAAACCAAGCGTGGATAGGGACGGCCAGGTCATTTTCCCCATGTTCTGAATTGAGGTGACATCTCTGCGCTGCTGCAGAGCGAGATCCTCCGAGGGGAGGCGGGTGCCAGATCTGCCGTGTTCCCAGGGCAATGAATTCCAATAACTCCTTCCCTCTGGGACACTGGAGACCCTCAGCGGTGCCCCCCTGGCAGCCCCCTCACCCCGCTGCCCCGTGCCAGCCGGGCTGGGCTGCCAGGAACCGTTTGCCGGGGGAGCAGCGTGAGGCAAAGTCCTGTGTTTGTATCCACAACAGAGCTGCATCAAGGTTGCCGCGTGTCATTTCATCACTCTGGCAAGCGGCGAGCTCGGGGCTTGGAGTGGGGAGCCTTATTTTTAATAAAGGAAAAATCTTTGCACTTTTATTCTGCATCTGTCAGCGATCTCACTTGGCTCGGCCCTGGAGGAGTTCAGCTGGCCCTCGTGTTAAGGAAAACCAACAAATTAGTACAGATGTTTTTCTGAGAGCTACGGGGATCAGGGATCAGTGATTTAATACTGCCTGATATTTGATAGGGGACGCCCAGGGAATATGTGCTGGAAACCAGGAAGTAATATTACATGAAATCAAAATATAAATATGTTCCTAAAGGTTTAGGTAATTTTTTGCAATTTCCCCTTGTACGGTTTTAAATGAGGTCTCTCCTTCTCCTCCTGTTCTTCCTGCACTTGTTCATGTAGGAGCTGCATTCAAAAAGCCAGGGAGTAAAATGGAGTTTTTTGTGTGGTTTGGGGGGGTCTTTTGTAGAATCATGGAATCCCAGAATGGTTTGGGTTGGATGGGACCTTCAAGATCATCTTGTTCCACCCCTGCCATGGCAGGGACACCTCCCACTGTCCCAGGCTGCTCCCAGCCCCGTCCAGCCTGGCCTTGGGCACTGCCGGGGATCCAGGGGCAGCCACAGCTGCTCTGGACACCCTGTGCCAGGGCCTCCCCACTCTCCCAGGGAACAATTCCTGCCCAATATCCCATCCATCGCTGCCCTCTGGCACTGGGATCCATTCCCTGTGTCCTGACCCTGCTGCCCTTGTCCCCAGTCCCTCTCCAGCTCTCCTGGAGCCCCTTTAGGCCCTGGCAGGGGCTCTGAGCTCTCCCTGGAGCCTCCTCCTCTCCAGGTGAGCACCCCCAGCTCTCCCAGCCCGGCTCCCTGGACTCACTGTTTTTGTGGGCTCTAGCACAGCTGAGGAGCACACATTTAAAAACTGGTATTTGGGGAGGAAAGTCACCTTCAGCACCAGAGGCAGAATTTTGCCTTTGGGCAGCTTTCAGGCTTCGGGCTCATTGTGCCCTCCCTGCTCCTTCCAACGCTGAGAACTCGTGAGACTCAGGATATTCCACGGTTCTGTAACTCTGTGAACTGAGCTGGAGCCACAAGGATCATCAATTCCAACTCCTTCAGCTTGGAGCTGCTGCCCAGGTCCATCTTCGGGAAGGGGCAGCGTGGGGGTGGAAGGCACCGTGGCACCGCTCTTGTTGCTGACATGCCAACGAGTTGTTTTTCCGAGGGGTTTGGGGGATTATTTGATTCCTGATGGTCCAAAAGGGCACAAGTCTGGTGTCTTTCAGCATTTTATTTTCATGTGTGTGTACAAGGTGTGAAACCAAGCATGGAAATGGAAGGTCAAGCCATTTTCCCCATGTTCTGAGTTTAGGTGACGTCTCTGAGTCAATTGATCGTGACCATGAGGAGTATCTGAAATTTTCGGTGGTTCTGGACACTCAGCCCCTCATGATGTGTCACGCTGGTGAGTCTCTGCCCACCACATCTCCTCCTCCACGGGGTTTTTGGATTGCTCAATGGCCTCGCCGCTGCTGGGTTGGGTTTGCCGATACCTAAATAACTCACAGCATGAGAATTCATTCACACCCTCCAAAAACCACAAGATACGGAAAAATCCATGTTACCCTGGACTCTCAAAAACAGAGCCGTGACTGAGATGAGGTCATAAGGGCTCTGCAATGGCCATCAGGGGGATTCTGAAAGAATTCCCAAACCCTCTCTCTGTCCCTGGATGCCCAGGGTACCCTGGCTGTGTGGCAGAGCAGGGTGATCCCAATGTGCCTTGCTAAGCACTGGCAATTTTGGGGTGAAGAATGACTTTTCTCCTCAACTTGCTGCTGCCCCACTTGGAGCTGGCAGGGCACAAGACAACAGGGCTGTGGCTGAAGGATTTGGGTTGGAAAACTGGTTTGCTCATGATGGTCTGGCCAGAGCCGACCTCCCAGGCTGCTGCTGGGCCTCAGGCAGGGCAGTGGTGCTGCCAGGGCAGGATGGAGCTCAGAGCCTCGGGCAGGGCAGTGCTGCTGCCAGGGCAGGATGGAGCTCAGAGCCTCGGGCAGGGCAGTGGTGCTGCCAGGGCAGGATGGAGCTCAGAGCCTCGGGCAGGGCAGTGGTGCTGCCAGGCTGAGGTGCAGCCTCTGGGCAGGATGGAGCTCAGAGGTGCTGGGAGTTTGGCTGTGCCTTGGGCAGGGCAGTGGTGCTGCCAGGGCAGGATGGAGCTCAGAGGCATCGGGAAGTTTGGCTGCTCCTCACCCATGGCTTCATTCCGGAAGATGACACAAACAGCAGCTCCGTCCCCTCACATTTCCCTCCTTGCCCTCAGGCCAGGACCCAAACCCTTCCCGGTGTGTAATGGGTTTGCTGGTCCCTCACCACGGGATGTTGTTCTGTCCTGGTTCTCGTGGCTGTTTCAGAGCGTCACAGACTCAGCCCTTGGTGTGTGCCTGGAAACGTCCCCGGTGTTCATCCTCGTGCTGCAGTTCGTGGGGTTGGATCCAGATAAATGAACTTTTAATGAATGTCATGTTGGGGTTGCACTGAAAACAAAACTAATCAGAAGCCAGTGGGCTTCTCGCTCATGGAAGCGTTGAGCCAAGGAAATCCAGAGAGGGAGTGACAATGTCCTGCCCTTCACGCCGGGAAATTCCTGCTGTGGCTCTTCCTTTCCCTGTGCTCATCCACTTGTGCCTTCCTGCAGCCCATGGAGACTCGAGGACGGTTTACCCATCTTACCCCACAATTCCTCAGCTTGCTGGGATTCTGTAACTCCTTAGGTCCTTCGGCAGGGATAGGAGGGCTGAGGTTTTTGTAAGGCCTCAGCTGGCTTTAAACTGTATAAACTTCATACTCCTTTTACATCCAGCCTGCAAACGCAGGGAACATACTCAGCTCCAAAACAATCTCTCAACTTAGTGACAAATCTGCTTCCTATAAACCCAAGCTGTTGGCATTTGCTCTTACGCTCCTTTAATGCTTTATTAATGAAGTTCTTTTACAGCTGTTCCATTATTTCACCTGGGATAAGAGTCGGGGTCACAGGTGGATAATTACCTATCTATCCTCTGTTTCTATCCTCTTAAAACTCTGGCACAACATAAGCTTTCTTCCAGCCCTCCGTGTTCCAAAGACTTATTAAAAGTCAACATTAACGATCCAGAGCACTCTCTGGCCAGGTCCCTGTTAAACACGAGTTCTCTGTGCTTGCTGATTTCACAAGACCTCATTTACTCGCTGTGGCTTAACATCCTCCTTGGTTACTGTTGGATTAGGAGCTGTTTCATCATTGCGTGACACCGGCAAATCCCACGGCTTCCCCCCAGCTCCCAGCTGGCTGCTCGTGTGCCTGGAATCCCTTGGAGCTCTGGAAATACCCCTGTTCTCCTTGGCTGAGTGTCACTGTGCTCCTTCTGTCCAGTCAGTGCCATTGTCAGGGGGTTTGTTCCTCTGGAGTTATTCCAGGTGTTTGTCCCAAAGGGAAGGGTGCAGGGATTTGCTGTTTCGAGGCAGGGAGACCATCGCCGTGGGGTGAGGAGCTGAACGTGGCACGGACACCAGGCCAGGGGCAGGGAGAAAAGGAAAGCGGGGCAAGAAAGCTTTTCTGCCATGGGGATTGTCCTGGTGGGAGGGCAGAGAGCACAGTCATGCCCAGACTCGGGAATGAGAGAATCCCAGACTGGTTTGGGTTGGGAGGGACCTGAAAACCCATCCAGTGTCACCCCTGCCATGGGCAGAGACACCTCCCACTGTCCCAGGCTGCTCCAAGCCCCGTCCAGCCTGGCCTTGGGCGCTGCCAGGGATCCAGGGGCAGCCACAGCTGCTCTGGGCACCCTGTGCCAGGGCCTCCCCACTCTTCCAGGGAACAATTCCTGCCCAATATCCCATCTGAACCTCTTCCCTTTCCGTTTAAAGCCTTTCCCCCCTGTTCTATAGAAACCTCCCAGTGGAAACCTCTGGGACAAGTTAGGGTGGGATGGGGGCCATGGTGGCCCTTGGAGAAAGGGCTCCTGGATCACAGCAGGATGGTGATGGGGTGAAGGCAGAAAGTGGGAAAGGTCACCTGGGCTGGCCCTGAAGGGACATCCAGGGTGTTCCTGGCACAAGAGCACATCTGGGGTAACCAGAGAGAACCAGCGTGAGCCGGGCTCTCCGGAGACTTTCCTTGGGGAGATGCTGCTCAGGTGGGAATGGAAGGGTGGGAAGGGCAGCAGAGGAGCAGTGGCTCAGCAGTGACCCAGGGGCAGCAGTAAGAGAGAGGGTGAGTGGAATCATCCTTGAATTGCTGCCACAGGGACGCAGGAGCTCGGACAGCAGAGGCAGAGCTGGCACTGCCAATCTGAAACAGGAGCTTTGCCCAGGCCGGGCTGGGAAGGGCTGCAGAGGGGGAAGGCAGGAAATCCTCGACCACAGCCAGGGAGTGGGCAAAGTGGCACCGTGTGGGTGTTTCGGTCTCTCATTGCTGGGTAACTCAGGGTTTCCTGCTTGAAAGGGGAAGCAGAACATTGCCCGGCCAGAGGGCTGAGCGGGATGAGTGCTCTGCACGTAGGTGGTTGTTTAAAGATGAGCTTTGTTTTGGAAAAGTATCACAGAGAAACAGCTGCTGGATCACTTCTGCTGCTTCTGCTTTATCACAGCCGTGTTCTGAGTCCCTGGAAATGAAGTGAGAACGGTTATTGATGGTTATTGAGCTCCCAAACACAATGTGGGAGATTTTTTTGCTGCTCTGGGTGGGGGAGAAGCGACTGAGCACAGGATGGGAGCTCAATACCCATCAGCAATAAGCAGAGGTGGCTCCCAGGTTCCTGTAATTACAATTTTCTCTGCTTCAGGCAGTTTAAATTTAGCCTCTGTGCCAATTCCGTGTTCCTGCAGACCTATGCAGAGATTTTAAGCTTTATATTGCAAAAGGTGAGCTGCTCAGGAATAAAAAATTTCCAAAGCTTCCGTGCACACTTCTGTTGGCTTTTCTGATCCCACATTAATTGAATATCTGCTGCCTCAGGGTTTAGCCCATTCAATCGATCCGGAGTTGAAACTTTTGGGCAAGTTCAGCATAAATAGTACCCGAATTCCCATCAAACTGCTCCGTGAACATCTTGCAAATAAACATGTGTCAGTGCAAAGAAACCCTACACCTGCGACCTGCGTTGCTTGTGACGGCTCCAGAGACTCTTTTGAAATGGAATCCTTGAATTTATGTCGGGTTTTTGCCTGGTATTTACTGAATGACACAGAAGAAAAGAGGTCAATGCCAGGGAATAGTGGCTACTTCTGGTGATTTATTCTCAGCCAGATAATTTAATCGCCTTTCCTGCTGGGTAACCAGAGATGAGGATGGGGAAGAGTGAAGTCGCGTGTTTTCAGCGTGCAGGTTGTTGGTCCTTCCCCTACCTGGGGAAGCAGGGCCTGGAGGCCGCTGTGAGAAGGTGGATGTAAGCAGGACAAAACCAGACACAGAACAGTTGCTGGTGGTTCGCTGCCAAAACAGCAAACTTAATAAAGTGAGATTTTGCCAGGCACGGAAAAAAACCAAAAAAACCCCACTCCAACCCGAAGTGTTTCATAATCCCCGAGGCTGTGGATGATAGGAGAGGGAATTCGTGTCGGTGCTGCCAGGCAGGGAGGCGCTGCCGGAGGATGGGATTAGCTCTGGAGGTGGCTGGAGCAGCGCAGAGAAACCCCCTCCCTCCTGGGTGGGGAACAAACCCCCGGCTGCAATTTGTCATGGATAAGGTTTGCACATAAATCACCAGGTGCACAAACAGAGGGGGAAGAAACCCTGGCCAGGGAAAGCTCTGCCTGGGAGGGTTTGGAGCTGGCCGAGCCTCGGGTCTCTGGCGGTTTTTGTATTGCAAATAAAAACACAAGGATCGTGCTGGGATGTATAAACAGGACTCTCGAGCCCTCAGGCCCCACATTACCGAGCTGTCAGCTGTCCCTGGGAGGAGCTGCTGGAAGCTGCGATGGGGGATTATCTCTGAGTGTTCCGTGTGTGCATTCTCAGGTGTCAAAGGCAGCAGGATGTGCATGTTCATCCCTCTTTAGACTTCCAGAACCTTCAGGAGTGATGGAGAATGACAAAAGTGAGCAGTGTCAGTGACACCTCATCTCTCCCCGTGACTCCTCTGGCAGCTTTGAACTGGTCCAGGCGTGAGGAGACGTCAGAGTTTGGAACAAAAGCCATTCCCGAGTGGCAAATTGTTCTCAGTGCTGCAAATCCAGGAGTGACTCTCACAGTTTAACGTGGAGCAACCTCCACTGGAACCTCCCTCTCCTTAAACCTTCCAGGAGGAAAGGATTCCGTTCAGCAGTGACGGCAGCTTTTAGGCGAGGATGCTTTAGGGGGGATGTGAGCTCAGTTTTTGGGTGGGATTTGAGCTCAGCTTTTAGGTGAGGGTGCTTTAGGTGGGATGTGAGCTCAGCTTTAGGTGGGATTTGAGATCAGTTTTTAGGCGAGGATGCTTTAGGTGGGATGTGAGCTCAGCTTTAGGTGGGATGTGAGCTCAGTTTTTAGGTGGGATGTGAGCTCAGTTTTTAGGTGAGGATGCTTTAGGTGGGATGTGAGCTCGGAGCAGACCCAACTCATGGAATGACCCAGCAGCACCCGGAGCCTCAGGACCTGCACATTCCCCAGTTTGCTCCCGATGCCTTTGGAGAGAGATGAGTTGGGAATTGGGCCCCCCTGTCTCACTCTGCCAGTGTGGAGCCCGTGGCAGATGCTGTGAGAGAGATGAGAATTCCCTCTGTGCCGCCCACCCGCAATTGCTCATGTGGGGAATTCAGCAATGCGGTCGGAAAATCCCCAAAGGCTGGGGTGGGTCAGCCTGGTGGGAGGATTTGTAATGTTCAAGGAAAGCACCTTTCCTGGAACATGCTGGGTGTCTCAGCTGTGGTGTAACCACTCGAGTGTCCCCCAGGATTTTAACGAGGTGTTGTAGGACAATTTGCAGTGTCCTGTGGGCAGAACTTCACAAGTCTGGGCTGCGAGTTGTCACGAACCAGACTTTGCTGTCAGGAGTCTGGGGGATTTATGAAACCGGAGGATGTGATGATATCGTGAGCAGCTGCAGGACTCTTCCCTCCAAAGGATAACTCTGGTCTCCAAACCTGGCTGGTCCCGGTGGTGGGAGAGCTGCTGAGGTGTGGCAGAGGAGGCGCGGGTGTGGGAATTGGGATGCTGAGCTCCTTCCCAGCACTGCTGCGCTCTGTGTGTGACTCCTGCCTGAGCCCGTCTGAGTCACAGGAACCAGCGATAACGATAATCCTCTGCTCCAGTCCTGTCTGGCTGCTTCTCCAGACTCCAAACTTTCTGGGAAGGGACATCCTCTATTTTTATCATTATTAGCATAATTGTGGTGCCACAATCACAAACTTTATCACAGATTCCTGTGTTTGCTGAACTGTAATGAAACAACCAAATTTTTGGCAACGTGCAACTCAAGAGGAGCTGAAGTTGAGGACCAGGTTCTCACTCTGCTCCAGGACAATTGATCCCCGGGTTTCCTCAGGTACATCTGGGTGCAAAATGGGATGGAACACGTGGGATGGGCTGTGCTGCTTTGCCTTCAGATCCTGTTGGGTGAAGGCTGCTGGGGAAGTCAGCTGAGATTTAGGTGTTCACATCTCCTGTGGGTTCAGGCCAATTCCACTGACCACAGTTTCTCAACTTGTCACCAAAACTGTGGAAAAAACAAAAACTCTCCAGCAACATTTTCAGTGTCAGAGAATCAAGGCATTGCTTTATTCCTGCCCAGGATGGAGCTCTGGCCAGGATGGGCTACAGAAATCATTTCATCCACACCCAGCCCGGCTGTGCAGAGAAAATCATTCCAGGACACAGGGATTTTACCCGATTTCCCCAAACTTTATCCAGTCAAACCCCCAGAGATCCATTGGTTCCGTGTCCATTGGTTCCGAGTTGGGGAGTTGTGAGGATTTGGTTTCCTGTTGGTTCCAGATCTTCTTTGCTTCTGATGTTGATGAGGCCTTGATTGCTGGGTTCTGTGCTCAGTCCTTGCCCGGCACAGGCGGCTCCCCCTGGGCCAGGGCTGTTGTTTGGAGCTGCTGTTGGTTCCTGGCCCTTGCTGGCCCTTGCTGGTTGTTCTCTCTGTGCATCTCCTGGGCTGCTCCCGGCCTGGGGAGATGCTGAGCTCATCAGGCCTCCCCCAGTTCATTCTGGGATGGTGAACACTGACTGGAGTTAAAAAATTTTAAACTTGGTGTATTTTGTAACAGTTGGGTGAAGATTGCTGGGGAAGTCAGCTGAGATGTAGGTGTTCACATCCCGTGTGGGTTCAGGCAGATTCCACTGACCACAATTTCTTGATTGATCCACAGAGGTGTTCCGAGCTTCTTTGGAAGACCACGAACGCTTGGTGGTGTTGTGATGTTCAGCACACAAAGGCAGGGTTTCCCTGGAGGAAGGAGATCAGTCACTATCCCTGTGTGTGACTGAGAGCAAGGAAAAGCTCAGCAAGGAAAAGCTCAGTGAGGAAAAGCTTGGCAAGGAAAGCTCAGTGAGGAAAAGCTCAGTGAGGAAAAGCTCAGTGAGGAAAAGCTCAGTGAGGAAAAGCTCAGCAAGGAAAGCTCAGCAAGAAAAAGCTCACCCAGGAGAGGCCGTGCTCTGCAGGGTGCCACCGTCTCCGTGCTCATTATCAAAAATGTAAGCAAACAACAAATTAAACCCAATTGTGTTTGTTTCCCAGGCCTTTGTTTATGCGGGGGATTAAGCCTGGCTTCAGCTGTTGGGATTTGGCAAGGGACAGAGCACAGCTCCAGCTGAGCCCGGCTCTGCGCTGTGGCCAGGCAGGAATCGCTGCCCAGAGGAAGAGAAGTGCAAAGCAGCAGTTATTGAAGTGCTGGCCCCTGCCCTGCTTTAGGGTGGAACTCTCACACTCCCCACGGGCTGGGAGCTCCTGTTCTCCCATCCTGCTCAGACACAACAAATCCTCTCCAGGCTGCACTCAAGGACACCTCGTTGGCCCAGGCCCCCAAAGATGGAAACGGAGCCTCTAAAAGGGGGGACAGACTTGGGCTCAATTCCATCATCCCCTGCAATTGGCACTGGAGAATGAACCCTGATCTGGGAATGGATCCAAACTGATCCAAGTGCAGCAAACTCGTGCCCCGGGGTCCAGCTTGGGTGTGGCCTCTCCCGGAGAGGCTCTGAGTGCCCGAGGTGTCCCTATTGAAGGCCCTGCAATAAATCCCCAGTTTATTCTCTTCATCCTGTCTGGCTCTGATCAAGCATCACTGTAGGCTGAAAAAAAATGGGTTTTTTTATTTTCCTTGTCCTTAAGAGCTCTCCAGGTGGCTGAGTATGAAGCACCTCAGAATTTCTCAGAATTTCTGAGCTGGAAGGGACCCCAAGGACCATTGAGCTCTCAAGTGGCACCACTTGGCACCGTCAGCTGAGGAACCTCCTTGGCTGTGAGGGTGGGACAGGGGTCAGATGCTGGGCAAGGCTTGTCAGGGAGGACGGAGCAGGATGTGGAGAAGCTCAAATGGAAGATCTGAATGGTTAAGGGTGGACTTGATGAGATGGGTGTTTTCTGTGTGAAACTTCAAAGCGCTGCTTTTAACTGAAAACGGGAATTCAAGAACTAAGTTGGAGGAGTTGTCATATGAAATGAAATAAATCAAATCTAAACCTTCTGGGGGTGATAACTTCCTGATAAATCCCCCAAACTGAGCTTTCCTGTGTCAGCAGCGTTTGTGAACTCTTTCCCTGAAATCAGAAGGCCTCCTCCAAGAGGGATCAAAGGGAAGGAGGTTCATCTCCGCTGCCTCTGCAGATCCCTTCGCCTTAAATGCACTTGTTAAAAAACACAGGAATATCTCGAGGAATGCTGCCTTTCCAAACAAGCTATTCAAGCCTTTTGGAGGCTGGTATTAGAGCAGGTGCCAAGTTTCCCTCAGTGCTGTCCGTGCAAATGCTGTGTTTAATTCTGCAGAGTTCCTGGAGCTGCAGGGAGATACTGCAAGAATTTCATCCCGAACATCCAAATGCCTTGTTCCTAAAAGCAGCAGGAATGCTAATGCTGGCTGATGTGTGATTGTTATTTATGTGTCATTATTATTTCTGCGTGATTATGTGTGATTATTTCATCAGGAAATGCAGTGATAGCACAGAGACTGATGGCTTCGAACTAAAAGAGGGGAAATTTAGGTTAAATGTAGAGAAGAAATTTTTGGCTGTGAGGGTGGCAGGCCCTGGCACAGGTGCCCAGAGAAGCTGTGGCTGCCCCTGGATCCCTGGCAGTGCTCAAGGCCAGGCTGGACGGGGCTTGGAGCACCCTGGGACAGCAGAAGCTGTCCCTGCCCATGGCAAGGAGTGGAATGAGATGATCTTTAAGGCCCCCTCTTACCCAAACCATTCTGTGATTATCACAGGAAATCAAAAACTCCCAATCTCTGTGTGCTGAAACACCTCAGCAGCATCAGCGTGCTGAACATTGTCACCAACGCATTTGCAAAAGGCTTTTCCGGTCACGCATTCGCAGCTGAAGCCCATCAGCTGAATGTGCTGATGACAGGGGAACAAAGGAGAATTTCTGTGGTTGGATGGGCAGGCAGGACCTCGCTCCTGAGGTGTCCTGCTATGAGCAGCTCTGTGTCAGCTGCAGGCAGTTTTGGGGTGTGCCACAAACTCAGCCCCGGCCTGGGAATGCTTTTGTTTCATCCAAATGGATCTACTGTGCAGCAAAATCCATCCTGGTGCTTCCTGAGGAGCCGAGGTGAAGCTGTTCCATCCTGGATCCACCTGGATTCCGGATCCCCATCCCTGGAAGTGTCCAAGGCCAGGCTGGACAGGGCTTGGAGCAGCCTGGGACAGTGGGAGGTGTCCCTGTCATGGCAGGGGTGGCACTGGATGGGCTTTGAGGTCCCTTCCAGCCCAAGCACTGCTGATCCTGTTCCGTGGTTCCACGTGGGCTCCAGCCCCGGGGCTTTGCTGTTTGCTGCTTCTCCTGGCCCCCTCCTCCTTCCAGCCACTGGCTGCAGTTTGTATTTCCCCTTTTATTGCCTTTGGCTCTGTCACGATGGGCGGTGCAGTATTTTTGTTCCTCGCTTAATAATCTTTTGGCGGCCGTTGGACATCATTTCTCATTGTATTGGTGGAGGATTAGCTGAGATGATGGGAGATATTTCCTGTCTCAGCCAGCGGGATGGGCTTTGCAGGGCTTGGGCCTTCTTTTCACATGGTGTAATGCTTTGTTTGGGAATGTGCAGAGGCAGCTCGGCTCTGCGAAGGGAGCGCAGCCCCTGAAGCACGAGCGCTTGTGTTTTGGGCAAGGAGCCACAGAACAGGCGAAATCTCTGGTATTCCCAGGCTGGACAGCCCTCAGAGCTCGGGGTTGAGGTCACTGGTGTCTGCTCAGGCCTCTGCAGTGTGATATGGGGCAAATTAATTCCTTTGTTTATCCCAACCTTGTCTTTAGAGAATCATAAAATCACATAAAAAGTTGGAAAAGGCGTTAAAGTTTGGTTTGCTTCAACTTCCTGCCATGGGCAGGGACACCTTCCACCAGAGCAGGCTGCTCGAACCCCATCTAGCTTGGCTCTGAACACCTCCAGGGATGAGGAGCCCATTTGGTTGCAGGTTTTCCCTGGGTGAGTTTGGTGAATTTGAGCTCTCTGGTACCATCTGTGTCACCTGTAGCTAAATTAAGGGATGCTGCAGGGCTCCTTTCAGGACGTCCGGGAGAGGCCGTGGCTCAGGAAGGAGCAGAAGGAGTGGAGTCATCAGTGTGGGTGCAGAAGTGGATTTGCGACCTTCCCTCTGCAGGGCAACAGCAAACAAGCCTTTCTGCAAATAAATGAAGCAATGCCTGGGAAAAGGTTGAATTTCTGGGAAAGTGATTGGGGAAGGGTGGGTCGACGTCCCGGTGACGGTCTGAGGGTGTTATCTGGCATCCCTCAGTAACCACAGCCCCTCTCAGGTTACTGTTTACTGGCCCAGATGGGATCTCCAGGGGAAGTTGTTTTCCCCTGCAGTCGCTCCTCAGCTCTCAGGACCAAGCCTTGTGCTCACGCTCTCATCCAGCTGTGAGGCTTCAGCGACTCCTGAAAACCCCCAGGGCTCTGTCTTCCCTCTGCTGTGTCTTATCAGAACACGAGGTAGCCTCCCTGCCCCGGTCTGGATCCCGAATTTCCGTCTGCAGCTCTTGGCTGGCGAGATCAGATGCCCAGTGGGGCTTGAGTTACTGGAGAGAGGTTTAATGTTTCGCCAGAGATTGTAAGCGGAGACAATCTGAAAGCAGAAAAAAAAGGACTTTCCTGGTTCCAAGGCGGTTTAGTTTTGTGTAATAACGAGGGGAGGGATTGGCCATGTCCCGATCCCTTTGCAGTGCTCTGTAAAACAGGAGTGCAGAGTTCTGTCACCTTCCTGCCATTCCGAGCGCGGGGTGAGGGACCAAACGCTGAAAGCCCAGACAGCTCAAGAGTGGAGGGAGGAAGTTGATGGCTGCTGGAAGAAGCCGGGGATAGAAATACCCCACATTCCTCACTGTTTGCAGCTTGTGCTGATTGAGCCCCTCGGTATCAACGGCCTGAGATCAGCTGCTCCAGCGAACGTGCCTTGGGCTTCACTGGAACGCAGCGCTCTGGGATTGTCACTCCAGCCATACCAGGAAAACAACTTTAACAAAGCCCTGATTTCTCTTTGTGGCCACTTTGCTTTCTCCCACTTTTATTCCTGTACGGAGCAAGCACAGGCTCCGTAACTTCCCTCACAGGAGTGGCCTTTGGTTTTCAATGGTTTTCAGAACTTCTAAACCAGGCAGGGAAATCCCAGACACGGTGATGGGATTCCTTAAGGCACAGGTGTGAGAATCTCCTGTCAACCCTTCCTCTCCCGGTTTGCTGCTCCCTCCCAGCGGGAGCCAGGGAGAGGACTGTCCTTTAGCTGAGCTGTGAGTGTTTTATCCCTTAACTGCCTGGAATATCAAAAATGGGATTGCTGCCCGGTTCAGAAGGGGTTGGTGGAAGAGCAGGGCCCGGAAAAAGCCATTTTTGATGTGTGATAAGCAGCAGAACCTGCCTCACCTCCGAGAGGTCTCCACAGAGACCTCACAGCAACCTGGAACAGGTAAAGGAATGAGGAGAGGGGGATTCTTCCAGCAGCCAGAACAGTGAGCGGCTCCCAGCGCTTCCGTGAGAGAGGGTTTGGATATCAGAGCTGGGTTTGGACATCTGGCCCGGGACAGGTGTTTCTAGCTGAGCCAAGAGAGGAAGAGGTGGCTGAAGAAGCGATCAAGCCCCTCAGCCAAAGTCTGGCAGACCTCGCTCGACGCGGACGTTGAGCAGCAGAGACACCGCGCAGGCTTTCTCTCCGCTCTCGGAGATTAATTAATAATTTGTCTCTGAGAAATATTGCGAAGGAAATAGCCTGGGGAAGGGAACGGGAGCTGAGCTGTTCTCCAAAGCTCCCACTGACACTTTGAATCAGTGCTGCTCCGGCTGCCACTGACAGGTTTTGAGAGACTACTGATGGCTCTTCATGCTGGTCCTAAAATCGGCTCTGCGAGGAGTTAGAAATACCAGAACTCTTCCAAAGATGCTTATTTTTATTGTATTCCCAGCCTAATACTGGAAACCAAAGAGCTTTAGAATAGAACTGGCTGCAGCTCCAGCATTTCCCTTGAAAGAAAATAAGTTATGGGAAAAATCCCTTTTTTGACAGCCTTCCACCAAAAAAAAATCCTAATTTTCCCACAGGAAACTTGCGAGTTGTGGGTAAGTGGGGTTTTTCCCTCGCTTTTTTTGCTGTCTCTAAGTTTTTCCAGCTTGAGCTTGATGTTTCCAAGTGTTGCTCTTGTTCTGAGCTGGCAGGAGGTGCACGAGGGCAGTGGCGGGGGAGGCTTTTCCTCTCTGCCCGGGAAGGAGAAGGAGGTGGAAATCCACCACTAAAAAGTGCGATTTTGAACCACACTAAACTTTCTACAACGTATTTTTTTCCCCTGAGGTTTTCTAGGTGGCAACAACTGATCCCTCAAAGGGTGAGGTGACTCCCAGAGCTGCGTTGTGGCACCTGAGGGAGTGTTTGAGGTTGATCTGCTTGTGCTGCCGTGGATGTGTTTCCTGAGGCTCCTGGGAACGGGCTGATGTGGCTCCTCAGCCACAATGGGATCGTGCAGGAGCTGTCCCAGAGATGCAAAAGGAATCGGGCAGGTAGATAAGTCAATAAATTTATTTATCATATCATTAAAGAACATTTTGCTCATCTGGCATCAGGCAGCGTGAGAGCACGGAGAAAGAGAAGATCCCGCTGGGAAGACGTTGCCAGCCCTGCAGTCATCCCGCTCCGCAGCCTCTCCTCTTGGGGTGAGAAGTTCTAAGCAAATAAAGCTCTTTTCTCATCCCCGAGGCTCTGGACGTGCACTCAGAGGGGTGATGGAGAACAAAGGTCCCGACAGCGAGGCTGTCTCAGCGCTGGGCCTGCCAAACAAACAGCTCGGGGAGCCCTCGCCTATAGAATGTTAACAATGTTTTAATTTCTGCGGGGTTTTTACTATTGTTGTTGTAGCTGCCAGGAGCTCCTCGCCAGCTTTCTCTGCTTTGGTTATTTTTAATCCTTGCTTGTTTGCCTCTCTGTCCCGGCCTTCTCAGGCTTTTATGGCTGCAGCGCTAACCCCGAGTGCCCCGCAAACAGATGCTGCGCGGCCTCGCTCACGTGAGGCGCCTTTGATGTCGGAACCCAGTTAAGTGTGTGCCTCAGTGTTTATAAGACCGGGTCCTCAGTTCCTTAACCCTTGCCCAAGAAGTTTGGGTTGCTGCAGCTTTCCCAATAAATCCCTGTCTGCTCCGTTTCGGGGAACAGCTCCGTGTTTTCCCCACCTCTGCTGAGAGACGCTACAGATGTGTGATACTTGGCACCGTGGCCTTTATTTTTTTTCTCCCCCCTTTGTTTTTGCTTATGACTTTGTCTCTGGGCCTCCAGTATCATGTTTTCCCTCCTCTATGGCTCTGAATAATCAATGTGGAAAGCCAGGAAATAAATCAAAGGTTCAGATAGTAATGTAGAAAGAACGAAGGGAAAAGCAGACATATGGATTTCATCACCAACAGAGAATAACATGTATAATAATAACAACAGAGTGTAAATGAGTGTATGTACTCACGGGAGGCTTTTCCAAAATGATTGTTTTTGTACATGATTGGGGAAGTTATTTTGTGGTCGGAGCTCTTTGGAACGAGTGTATCCCAGCACGGCCTGAACTCTTTCCCAGCCCTGTTTTTTACGGCAGTGGGGCAGCAGCAGAGCTTTGGTGTGACCAGCTGCACCCCGGGAAGGGTCCAGCAGCTCTGGGGACATCCCTGGAGAAGATTCGCTCGCGTGCTCAGCGGTGATGGTTTCCATCCCCACGTCCTGCCAGAGCCGGGGCCTGGAATTCGCTGCCTCTCCCCTAAACAAAGTCAGTGGAGCGTGCAGGCCCTGCCCTGGCCAAGGAAGGGATGGAGAGAACATTGTCTGAGGGTGCAGAGCCAGCCCAGCTCTGTTTGCTCCGAAACCCCAGACCCCGGTGGTGGCTCTGTGCTCACTCACTGACCCACACGGAGGGGGTTGGACAGGGGACACGGGGACCCTGCCACAGGCACTCGCAGGATTTGTGCTGAAAGCAGCACCACAGCTTTGTTTTCTTTCCCACTGAACGGGATCCTTCTTTGCTTAGAAGTTCTTCCCCTCTGTGATAGAAGGGCAAGTGAAATGCCGTGATCTTGGACAGGGGCCTGGAGGGACAGGACACAGGGAATGGCTTCCCAGTGCCAGAGGGCAGCGATGGATGGGATATTGGGCAGGAATTGTTCCCTGGGAGGGTGGGGAGGCCCTGGCACAGGGTGCCCAGAGCAGCTGTGGCTGCCCCTGGATCCCTGGCAGTGCCCAAGGCCAGGCTGGACGGGACTTGGAGCAGCCTGGGACAGTGGAAGGTGTCCCTGCCATGGCAGGGGGGGAACAAGATGATCTTTAAGGTCCCTTCCAACCCAAACCATTCCAGGATTCAGGGATTAGTCAGAGCTGTCAGCTGGAGCTGCTCTTGCCAATGCTCAGTTTGAAGTCAGTGATGCTTCAGCTAACGTGGAGTTGGAATTAAACTTTCTTTCCCCATCTCCTTCTCAGGCATATTCTCTACCACCATCAGTGCACAAATATCCTTCCTTTTCCCCATTTCTCCAGAATTCTGGATTAGCTGATGTGTTTTTACAAGCTGGGTGGTGGGTGTTTAAACCCAGACAGCTTTTGCAAGAGCTTCTGGGATAATCTCACAACTCTTACACCACCAGAGGTGGGAAAACAATCGTAGCCAAGGGTGAGTTGTTCCTCACGTCCCTCATCTGCAGATGGGAAATTAAGATCCCACCCCTGCTGAGGTTTGCTTACCATGCTGGTTACTAATCCCTTCTGGAGGGATTTTGGTTAAATGTGTTTCAGTCCTTGGAAATTCCTGTAGGAAACTGAGGTTTTTCTGCTGAAAAATCTTAGGGGAGAAATGTGAACATTTGAATTTTGATGATTCTTGGGTCAGTTATTCTGATTTACAGTCAGAAGCTAATGGAGAACCCTTCAAAATGGTATTTCTGTGTTCTTGCTGCTGTGATGGGGATGTGAAGAAAGTCAGGACACTGCAAAACTTGATCAGAGAGGTCAATGAGTTCTCCCTAGCTCATTTCACAATCCTGGGCTTCTTTTGCGTATAAATCCAGCACCTTTCACCAGCAATAAAAATCACACATTTTTCTACTTCAGTTCAGTTTTGAAAAAAAAAAAAGGCACAGAATAAACTCTTCCTGGCAGAATGCAGCAGCTGTCCTGGAGCTGCATTTCGTTGTGAAACAGCTTTTCCTCATCAGGGCTTTGCCCTTGTGCCATTTCTGGCTGGAATGGGCTGCGAATAAATGCCAGGGCTGGGATCTGGACACAGAGCTCAGGGGTTGTGTGACCACCCTCGTGGCAAGTGGAGGGGCACAGAATTAGGGAGAGTGATGAAGTGCAGGTCAGAGGAGTCTCTGAGTTCCAATTTAATCATTTTCTGCCTGAAAAACTGCCTGGCCCTGGCCCTGGCTTGCTCCTCAGTGGTGCTCTGACTGGATCTGGCACTCAGGGCTGTGCTTGGAACCCTCACCCTGGCTTTTGGGCGCACCAGGGGTGTTCTGTCCCATCCCATGAGGTCAGGGATTGCTTGCTAAAAGCTGTTACAAAATGCTGCAGTGCTGGGGCTCTGCTTGGACTCGAAGGCCTGTTCTCAGCAGAGCTGGGGATGTTCCTGTTGCTGAACTGGGCTTGTTCTGTCGCGTTTTGCAAGACCCAAGCATTTTCCTGAAGCAAAACTTCTTTCTCAAGACTTTTTCCAGAATGTTGTAGTTCCTGGCACCATAAGATGAAACCATCTGAGCAGTGAAACAGAGACTTTGGATGCGTTTGAGCGGTGACTAAACTGGTGTGACTCAGCTCAACTCGAGCAGAGGGTATCTCACCGAACTGAGAACCATGAAACCGTTCAGCTTGGAAAAGACCTTAAAGATCATCCAGTTCCACCTCTGCCATGGGCAGGGACATTTTCACTGTCCCAGATTGCTCCAAGCCCTGTCCAGCCTGGCCTTGGGCACTGCCAGGGGTGGGAATCTCCCCTGCTTGGCTGTGCCCCTGCGGGGTGAGCACAGGAAGCAATTCCTGCAAGGTGGCCCCAAAGTGGAACACCTGCATGGACTCAGCCCTTGGTTTTGTGTTCAAGAGAGGTTTAAGGACACCTGGACTGCTCTGGTCGCAGTCTGAGTGTTTCTCTCACAACTCTCCCAGCCTCACCAAAGGCCAGTGTGTGAATCTGCTGTCTGTGGTGTGAACTAAGGCTGGATGAGGTATTTTATCACAAAAACTGTGTTTTGTTGCTGTGCTTTACCCAGACAGCCCTTTTGAAGCCACTGAGAGGATGGGAACCTCACTCTCTCTGGTTTCTGATACCACTGACCATTCCCTCTGATGTGGGCAAGCCATGGAGCTCGTTTAATTCCATCACAGAGCAGGACTGATGCCTTAGGATTGAGATCTTATATTTTTCAGATCCTGTACTACTTTAGTGTAACTCTCCCACGGGCTGGGAGCTCCTGTTCTCCCATCCTGCTCAGACACAACAAATCCTCTCCAGGCTGCACTCAAGGACACCTCGTTGGCCCAGGCCCCAAAGATGGAAACGGAACCTCTCAAAGCGGGGACAGACTTGGGCTCAATTCCATCATCCCCTGCAATTGTCACTGGAGAATGAACCCTGATCTAGGAATGGATCCAAACTGATGCAAGTGGAGCAAACTGGTGCCCCGGGGTCCAGCTTGGGTGTGGCCTCTCCCGGAGAGGCTCTGCCTGCCCGAGGTGTCCCTATTGCAGGCCTTTAATAATTCCCTACTTTATTCTCCAACTCTGTCTGGCCTCCGTTCTAGGGAGCCACTCCAAGGCATCAGGAGAACACGGCTTTGGCCGCTGACATGGACCAAGAGGCTCCTTGGGTTTCTGTCTCACCTAAACTGAGGCTGTTGCATCCTCTCCTCCAGCAGAATCACCTGTGTGTGGTTTCAGGTCTGTCATTTGGCATCACTCAGTGCTTCTGTGCATGGAGCTCCTCGTTAATTACGCTGGGTGTCTGCTAATTGTGAGCCTGGGCCTCAGTTTCCCCACTCAGATGGCAGTTAAGCTGCCCCTACAGTTCATCAGGCCCCTTTCCATGTTATTCATGCTTGGCCCAATGCCCTAACACCGTTAAACTTGAGCAGCAACACCCTGGGCCTGCAAATTCATCCCGGCCTTGGCGAATACCTGAGGCTTTGCGACCCCGCTCGCAGCATCTGAACGTTATGAAAAGCACTTCCATCAGCCTGTTCTTCATCCTAAAAACCCCCTGTGGGCTCTGGAGCCTCTCCTCCCTACCTGCAGCAGGAATCTGTCAGGGCAGGGGGTGTTGTGTGGGAAGGAGAGTGTTTGGTTGCCATGTGGACTGCGGGGCTGGATGTTTGTGGTGACAACACGAGCTGAGGGGACCCTCCTGGGCTGTTCTCGAGCTGCCCTGGCACTGTGCTGCTCCGAGCAGAGCAAACGCGTGTTTGTGTTTGTGCTCGGCGAGAATGTGGCTCCCAGGGAGCTGAGGAAGGGGTTTGTGCTGATGAGGTGCAACCCTGCTGCAGTCACTGCTCTGAGTGAACATTTTAAGGCTTCTTTGCATGCCTGAGGAGCAGCTGGGCTGAGGTTTGGATAACCACTGAGGCTGGAGTGGGGTAGAGCAGAATTTGGGAAGGCAGCAGGGAGCTGGGAGTCCAGGCCTTGGTTTGGGCGCAGCTTTGGGGATGCAGGAGCTGCGCGGTGCTGGCAGCCAGCGGGACACACATCCTCTGATACTCTGGAATTTGATGCCTTTGGTCCACTGCGATCTGTTTATGTCAGTGGAGCACTTAGATAGGAGCCCTTTAATCTCCCAGAGCTCGTGCACATTCCTCGCAGCGCTGCAGATGGGCTGGATAAGCAGAACGCAAACCAAACCCGACCAAAAAATAAAACTCAGCTCAGGCAAAGCCTCTTTAAGCAGCTCAGAGCACACATCCCAGGGGTGCTTTCGGCCATCCTGCCAATGCAATATATGTTTTATGGTCCTTTTAAAACGTGGGGAGAGTAACCGAGCTCTGTGCGTGTTTGCACTGGCAGCAGGGTTAGCGAGTTAACCCTTGCAGCCAGCTCAGGGTCACCTCTCCTCTGCTCCTAAAGGTCACATTTCCCACGGCCTTTCCAGGTTTCCAGGAAATTTTCCCTCTCCAGGGCCTGCAATGGATCTTTCCCAAGCCATGGTGGCTCTAGGAGGTGGCTTTGGAGAGTTGTCACCACTCCTGCCTCTCCTGTTGGCAGCTCCAGGTTTCTCCCTCGTCCTGTTTGCAAGGGAAGAGGAAAGAGGTGATCTCAGCATCGTGAGTTGATCCCAAATTCTTTTTGTCTCCAGTGTGGCTCGGTATCCTTCAATTCTGCAGTTAAATTTTGTGGGGAGAGCATAAAAATCTATTAATCTTACTTGTAAACTCAAAAATTAGTGAGGATGGAATGAACTGTGCTCCGTGGTACATCTGGTTATTCCCTAAAGCATGGAGAGTGATAAAAACCATGTTATTTTTCTCCTAGCTCACAGATTAATAATGCTGAAATAGTGCATTTATTCCAAAGCTTTGGTAATTACAACCCCTGGACTCTGATCTCAGTTTTTATTATGAGTTTTTAGCTGTGAAAGTGGCCACTGCTGTTGGGTGCATGAGCCTGTTAGGTGACTTTATCAAAACAGACGTGGGGTGGGATTTTGGGGGCTGTCCTGTGCAGGGATGGGATTTGGACTTGATCCCAGAGAAGCTGTGGCTGCCCCATCCCTGGAAGTGCCCAAGGCCAGGTTGGATGGGGCTTGGAGCAGCCTGGGACAGTGGAAGGTGTTCCTGACCATGGCAGGGGTGGGACTGGATGAGCTTTAACGTCCCTTCCAACCCAAACCATTCTGGGATTCTGTGATCCCTGGGTCCCTTCCAACTCAGGACATTCCATGATTTTGGAGCCGGTTTGTGAGGATTCCGCTCATCCCAACCCCAGCTGCCACCTCTGAATCACAGGCACTGAATCCACTGGGATCACCAGACCTCCTGCGAGCTCATTTTCATCATCCCAACGCTGCAGCCCCCAAACGTGCTGGCTGCCCTCTCAAAATATGGGCTGGAAAATCACCTCCCTCTGCCCCGGCTCCTCCTGCAGAGCAAGGAGGGATCATACCTACCTCAGCGCAGAGCCGTGGTCGATAATGTTCGCAAAGTGCTTTTTAATCCCCTGCTGAAAGGCTCTGTGCAAGTGTGAGTTATAATTATTACGTAAACGTGGCTCACATTTTCCTGCCCAAGCCCTCAGCTTGCCACGGAGATGTTTTCCCAGTCTTTATGTGGATGCCATTGGGTTTGTAGCTTCCTGGCTCGCCGTAGGAAGGCACAGACTTCCAAAAGAGAGAATTAAACTCTTTTCGTCAGCTCGGGAAGCCAAACCAAACCCCAAACCACTTTCAGGCAAGCTTTCCAAGAGGAGAATTGATTATGCACCAGCAGGGAAGAGCTGCAGCTTCATTAAGGATGGGGTGATTGGCTCCAGCTCCCGCCTGCAGGTGCCCACCTCGGGGGCAGGGGCTGAGCCCGGGGGTCAGGGGGTCTGCTGGAGGAGCAGGGGCAGCTGAGCAAACACCGGGCTCTTCACCGTGCGGGATCATCCGGCTAAAATAAACCATGAGCTCATGGCGGCATCGCCGTGGCACCCGCGGTAATTAACGCACCCCCGGCCCCTCCTGCAGCCCCCAGCCCGGCCCTGCTTACAGGTGTGTTGTTATTGAGCAGCTGGTGGAACAAATCCCTGCCAGTGCCAAGTATGAAACAGCCCCGGACCCGTCCAAAACCAACACAGCCGGGCCTGGAGATGGAGCCCGGGGGGTGCAGCTCTCCCTCCTGGAGATGCAAACAAATCGTAAAGGTTAAAAGGCAGGGATTGGGGCTGCTGCTGTCTGCAGACTGAGGAATCTCTGTGCCTCTTCCCAGGAGGAAAGGACTTCATAGGTAGCCAAGGTGAGGGTTTAAAAATAGAGCTCTCTGCATAGCTGCTCGGTGATGTCTCCGTCACTTCTGCCGCCACAAACCCCAGGGTGTTCCCAGCAGCTTTTGAATGTTGGGTGTTTGCAGGTTTTTTATGATGGGTTGGTGAACAGGGAAAATGGGCTTTGGAAGGAATGACTCTGGAGGCGCTGGGAAGCAGGTGAGAGGCTGCGTTGGGTCCTCAGCTGTGCCAGCACCATCCCGCTGGGATTAACGAGGTGGGCTTGAAACTGGGAGAATCCTTCATGGAGCCCAAGGTGGGTGTGTAAAATGTGTGTCCCAAGGAGCTGTGGCTGCCCCTGGATCCCTGGGAGTATCCGAGGCCAGGTTGGACGGGGCTTGGAGCACCCTGGGACAGCGGGAGGTGCTACAGAAAGGCTTGGCTGCCAAAGAAATGTTGGAACAGATGAAGAGGGAGACACGTAAGCAGCCCCCAGAGACCAGGAACAGGAGTTCTGTGGAAAAGCACAAGGAAGGGGAAGCATCCTGCGGAATGGCTTTTGTTCCACCCGTGGGTGTGGCAGCCTTTGGAGTGTGTACCCAGGGTCAGGAGACCTCGAAAACTCAGATTTGGAAGGGTCAGGATAGACACGAAGCATTTCCCAAGTTTTAGGCTACAATTATAGAATTTAGGTCAGGATTCCCAACTAAAAATTAATTTCTCCTTACAAGATTAATCCTGGGAACATGGATGTGTCAGGAGAGGATTTAGCTGTGTGGGACATCACCTTGTTCCAGCTGAACAAGGTGGGACAAACTGGCCATGGCAGGAGGGTCCCTTCCAACCCAAACCTCTCTGTGAGTTTATGGTTCTGTGATGCTGTGGTGAAAACCTTCCTGTGGTAGAAGTGAGAGGGGGAAATTTAGGCAGCCAGAGCATGAAGGACAGGACAAGAAGGTTAATGCACATTATCTCGGGTTTCTAAACAGCTGAATGTTCAGGGATGGGGATTTTAATTCTGTAGGATGACGGAGGTGAGCTGTCATTGCCGAGGTGCTGCTTGAACCTCCAGCTGTTGGTAAATGAGCAGGAGAGCAGCAGAGGGAACCAGGTTTGCTTCTCTGGAGTGAGGAGAAATGTTGGGCTGTCAGGGACACCCTGAGCTTGAAACCACTGGGACCTGGCTGTGTCCTGCTGATGCCTTAAGATTAAGTTTTTATATTTCCAGCCCCTGCCCTGCTTTAGTGTGGAACTCTCACATTCCCCATGGGCTGGGAGCTCCTGTTCTCCCATCCTGCTCAGACACAACAAATCCTCTCCAGGCTGCACTTAAGGACACTTTGCTGTTCCAGGCCCCCAAAGATGGANTGCTGGCAGGGCTGGTGCTGTCTCCTGTCATCTCCCCTTGGAGGAACACATTCCCCTCAAATCTCAGATAAAGGGCCTGCTGTTAGATGGAGTTTGTCTTGCAAACCCCGAACTCCTGCTCCAGGAGGAGACTTTGGCTCTTCTCCTGCTCTCCCGCTGTCTGGACGGTGGGAATCCGCGGTTCGGGGTCTGCTCTGCAGGGCTGGATCCATTCCTGGCCACCGGCCTCTGGTTCCTGCCCCGATCCTGGAGGAGAACTCTCTCCGAGGCTGCTCTCGCAGGGAACTCGCATTCCTTTCTTATCTCCCACCAGCATGAGTTATGCTCTCAGAAATTAGTCCTTATTTATTAGCACAGCGCAGCCAAAAGCCATCTCCAGGCCTTTCGGTTGCATGTGCAAAAATTCCACCTCCCTTTCCCAGCTCCCCTGGAGAGACTGATCAGGAATAACCTCACCTTTCAGGGAATCAGATGCTCCTGCAAGGATGCGGATTTCCAGCATGTTTGGAGACAGCGTCCCAAAGAGTTCATGGATTCACTTCATCTGTTTTCACTTATTGCAGCCCTGGAACTGCATCTGGAGAGCTGTGAAACGAACACGAGGGCCCTCACTGCTCCCTCAAACTGTAAACTGAGGCAGAGGAACGAGGATTCCTGGGGGAGCAGTTGTTCCTTCTGTCAAATTCAAAACAATCAGGAGACATTTGTCACCTGGTCCTGCTTGTGGTGCTTCCTAAGGAAAGGAGAGGAGCCTGAAGTGATGCCTGGTCAGAGGCTGCCTGGAACAGAGGCCAGACAGGATTGAGAGAATAAAATGGGGATTTATTGCAGGGCCTTCAATAGGGACACCTCGGGCACTCAGAGCCTCTCTGGGAGAGGCCACACCCAAGCTGGACCCCGGGGCACCAGTTTGCTCCACTTGGATCAGTTTGGATCCATTCCCAGATCAGGGTTCATTCTCCAATGACAATTGCAGGGGATGATGGAATTGAGCCCAAGTCTGCCCCCCCTTTAGAGGCTCCGTTTCCATCTTTGGGGGCCTGGGCCAACGAGGTGTCCTTGAGTGCAGCCTGGAGAGGATTTGTTGTGTCTGAGCAGGATGGGAGAACAGGAGCTCCCAACCCGTGGGGAGGGGGAGAGTTCCACACTAAAGCAGGGCAGGGGCTGGGAAATAGAAAAGCCAAATCTTAAGGCATCAGAAGCCTGACTGCATCTGCCTCATCCCTCCTGGCAGAACCAGAGGCTGTGGAATTCAAGAACACCAGTGGCAGACCCAGCTGGACAAGGACACATTTGGCTTTGGCTGAAAGTCGGAGGAAGGCTCTGCACTGCTGATGCCCACAGGTGAAGAATCCCAAAGGTGATGGGAGGGGTGGAAATGAGCAGGGAAACATGGAAAAGGCTGAGGGGGATCAGATGGATCCTGATATCAATCAGCCTGAGGGGAGAAATGCAATATCAGCACCTCCCGGACACCAAGGGATCACCAGGAGAAGCAGCATCAATGCAGAGGCAGCTCCAGTGATAACAGGAATTAATAAAACCTGATTGTTGCTGCAAACCAGTGGAACTCAGTGATTGCAGAGCTGCACCTTGGAGCTGAGGTGGTCAGGAGATAAATCGCAGAGCAGGGACGCAGCAGGGCAGGGCTTCCCTCTCCTTGTTCAGGCCAACATTGCTGTAACCCCAATCTGTGGGAAACTCCTCTTGCTCTGTGTATCCAGGAGGAAGGAAGTTCTCTCTTGAGACGGGGTCAGACCTGGATTCAGCCCAGCTCAAGGTGTTTGCAAACCACTCTGGGACTGTGATAAGTCCCTGGTTTTATTCCTGGCTGACCGTTTTCTGGAATACCCACAGCTGGGCAGGGCTGGATGGGTTCCTGTGCCCGTGGCTTCGGCTGTAGCTCACGGAGACTCGGCCGGGGTGTGGAATATCAGGATTTCACTGGGAGTTCACTCTGCTGGAGAGAACAGAGGGCAGGGAGGTTTCCTTAAACCAGTCAACAAGCTGTTGTGAAGAAAAGGGGAAAAACACCAATCTCTGAGCTGCCAACATCTGGAAAATTCAGATTATCTGAGTGGTTCTTCACAGACAGGACATTTTTTATCCCAGTGCAAAGAAACAAGGGCAAGACATCAAGTTACAAGCCAGAAATATCATGTAATGGGTAATGGCCCATTATTGACATAGGAAGTGGGATGGTTTTGATAAAATAAGCCCACAAAAATTATTTTCTGGACATGCAATTCCCAAGAAAACTCTTTGAGGAGTTTTTTAAAGGAATGTGGTTGTTGTTTTTCCCTGTTTCCTTTGTGCTTGTTCCATTTTTGAACAGACAGGGAGCCCATTGCAGGAGGAGATTCAGCATCCCTGTTGCTCAGGAGGGCTCTCATTGCCTGCACCCTGTGAGTTTTTCCCCAAAAACCTTCTGGTAGGAGCCTGGGTAGGGTGGGAATAATGGAAATCACATCCTCCGTGGTGAGAAATTGTTCTGTGTCTTGGGCAGGTTGTCAGATAAAAAATCCAAGTTCCCTGTTTCGTTGATGAGAGGTAAAATGATAACTGGGTACAACTTTGGGGATGTTTTGGGCACGTTTGTGCTTTCAGGGGGTGCTGCACTGAAAATTTGGGGACCTTGATGTGCTTTTTTCCATCTCGTACTGTCTGTTGTGGTGTGGAGAGAAATGGACACACTTTGCCTCCTCTCGTCTCCATTTGGTGATTTTTGGGGGATTTTTTTCCATCTCAAAGCCGTGCTCCGTCAGCCTGCCAGCGCATTCAGAACCACGTGAGGAAACAGGGATCACGCCCAGGGTCACGCCGATCCCAGCAGCCCCATTGCTGTGGTGCGTTTGGCTGCCAGCTTTCTTCACCCATTCTGAAATCAAATGGCTCGTGAAGACCTAAATTAATTTGAGGCGGGAATGTTAAGTATCATTAAAAGTGATTAATCTCTTGCTGCTGCCAATCCCACAACCATTTTCGGAATCTTCTGGCTGGATTTGCAGATGGAATCCTCGAGGTTTTTGCAGCCTGGAATTGAGTGAACAGGGCTGTTTGTGCTCAGTTTGCTTTGTTGTTGCTGGTTTAGGGCAGGAGGAAATTCAAGTGTGAAATTAGGATGGAAGGTAAACAGGCCTGGCTGGGATTTGTGCCGCAGTTTATTTGGATGTGTGAAGTTACACGGGAGTAAACTCCCCCGAGTACCTTTATCTCCGAGTTTACAAACACAAATAAGCCCTACACAAAACATCGCACACGATGAAAGATTCAAATATACACAAGGAGAGTGTTTATTTGAACGTGCTCTGGGCGCCCTGTTTGTGTGCAGAAGTGGCTGTTTCATTGTAGGAGGTCCAAAAACTTAATTCAGCAGAAGAAGCGGAGTTCTGGAAACGACACGGAAAGGACTGCAGCTATTCGGGGATCTGGTTTTCAGTTTCTTTAGTCGTTTTTGGAAAAAGTTTGTCCTGCCTTGAGCCAAACCAAGCTTTTCCTGAGATCTTCGTTTACCCAGCTCTGATGCACAAGCACATCCCAAGCCAAGCTCAGTAAATTTCTCAGGCTTTCATTTTTTTCCAGGGCTCTTTTCCTCCCCGCAGACCTCCCCAAGTGCCTGCCGGGCAGGTCCAAGCCGTGGACAGGTTTCCCTGGGATTCTGTTTGGAAATGCTGCGTTGGACTCGCCTGAACCCGCTGGAAGCACTTTCCCTCTGCTCTGAGCTCTGCTCGTGTGAGAGCCCAGAGCTTCCAGCTGGTGCTGGGCTCTCACACACTGCCAGTGCTGCAGGAAATCCAGCACAACCGGAGCGAGGGAATTGTTGTTGTGGTAGGGAGCAGGGTGGGCAGGGTGAGGTGGGGTTGAGCAGAAAATCGGGATAATCATCCTAGAGAATAATCACAGAATTCCAGAATAGTTTGGGTTGGAAGGGACCTTAAAGCCCATCTCGTTCCAGCCCCTGCTACGACACCTTCAATTATCCCAGGGTGCTCCGAGCCCTGTCCAGCCTGGCCTTGGACAATTCCAGGGGTGGGGAGTCCACAGCCTCTCAGGGCACCCAGTGCCAGGGCCCCACCACCCTCACAGGGAAGAATTCCTTCCTGATTTCTGACCTAAACCTCCCCTGCTGCATTTTAAGGCCATTCCCCCTTGCCTTGTAAAGAAAATCATTATTATTATTATTACTACAAGATGTGCTGGGGAGGATCTGAATGTCGTGCCTGGAGGCCCAGTGTCACTGCCACTGCCGCTCACTTTGAGTTCTGCTTCCAGTCCAGCCCAGCAGCCGTCAGGTGCCAAATGCAGCCCCGTGGAGGCAAATCCTGCAAATCCTGGAGGTGTTTGCATCCTGGGAGTCTGGGCTGTGCCTGCAGCTCTCCCCTTCCCTGGGCAGGTGGATTCCCTGTGTGCAATAACTTTGAGTCACTCGCTCCTGCTGCCTCCTGCTCCCCACTCTCCCTTTCCCCATCTTTTAAAGGCCATTCCCACAGCTGTAGCTGCCCATGGCCAGGAAATTCCCAGGGAATTCCTCTCGCTGAGGAGCAAAAGCTTCTTCTCTGTCCAAAGCTTTCCATGTCTCAAGAAGTGTCAGGATTGAAGATCAGCCCCTGCAGCTTCAAGAGGCTCCTTGACCTTTATTCCTTCAGCCCCGTGGGTTATTTTGATCCGAGGTGTTGGGGACCGAGGGGTGTGAGTGTGACACGGGGAGAGGCTCTGGAGCAGAGATGGGGTCACAGATCCATGGTTTGGAGAGAGCGAGGGCTCGGTGCCAAGTGTTTGTGTCATGGAAGAGCCGAGAGCTGGGCTCGGCAGCAGAGCCCTGCCAGGGTCCTGACTCACTGCTGACAGTTTTGGCCACTTCCTGGGCTGGAAGGGGCAGAGGGAAAAGCCACGGTGTCACCGAAACCCGGGAGGAAAATAAAAACCCTCTAACACTGTATTTGAAGTGATAGAGAATCAGGCATTGCTTTATTCTGGCCAGGATGTGCCCAGGAAGAATATTCCCAACACACACGTCTCTCCCGAAGTTTCTCTTTGATTTTATACACTCAACATCCATAGGAACACGTTATTTCAAAGCTTATTGGTACAAAATGAGGTAAACCCCAGTATCCAGGTTCTCATTGGGTCTGAGTTTCTTCATCCTTGGTGTTGATTAAATTTCCATTTTGTGATACTTCTTACCAGTCCTT
This sequence comes from Pomatostomus ruficeps, assembly GCA_013400735.1. Taxonomy (NCBI): domain Eukaryota; kingdom Metazoa; phylum Chordata; class Aves; order Passeriformes; family Timaliidae; genus Pomatostomus; species Pomatostomus ruficeps. The sequence continues at coordinate 18,999 of VYZT01007453.1, read as the reverse complement.
TCCTGGAATAGGTGGTTTCGCTCTGCCCAGAGCATTGTCTTGGGTTGGTGGTTCTTTATCAGCCTCTGATGGTCCTTGATGTTCTTTGCATGTCTCCCGTGCATCATCCTAGCTTGACGAGATATCAAACCTATCTTTCTAAAACAGAACGGAGGAAATTCTTTTCTAAAGCAAGACCTAGCCAATTCTTACTAAAGAAACAGAAATAGAAATGTTTAAAATATACAGTTTCCAACAACGGAGCTGTTCCTGGTAATGCCCCCTGCGCTGGGCACCGGGCTGCAGGGAGGGGCTGCGTTCAGAGAGGCTCCTGCTGGCAGCAGCTGTGCCCAGCACTCCGAGTGCTGCATCACCCCCAGGGACAACCTGGAGCTGCATCCAGGAAAGCATGAGAGCTCCATGCCTCATTCTTCCTGAGCAACTGTGGGAAAGGATGTTTCAAAACGCTTTTTGCCGTCAGTGAAATCTAAAAATTTCCCAGTGATTCCTCATTTAGGTGTAACTGATGAGTCTTTCCTATCTGTTTCCCAAAGACAATTCCCTGTATTTTCTTTTTTCAACTGGTGTGTTTCCTGTCTTGGTTTCAGCAGGGAAAATATTGAATTTAGGAATTGGCTTTTAACTCCCAGCACTGATCCCTGTCTGTGCAGGAGGAGCTGTCTCAGCTGGGTGTGCTCCAGCACGATGGAGATAACACCACCTGAAAAGCTAAAATGCAGCTTGTCTGGGCAAAGTGGATGGGGAGCTCGTTTTTTTGGTGGGTTTGGGGTTGGTTTTTTGTTGCAGTTGTTTGGTTGGGGTTTTGTTGGTTTTTTTAATGCTGTGGTGCTTTTGTGGTGCCTGAAACTTCCACCCCGTGGATGCCCTGTGCCTGCTCTGCCTCTGGCACCTGCAGCGTTTATTTTAGAAGGCAATGAAATTGGAAGTGTTTTCTGTCATGCTTCTAAAATAGACTTAAATCTCCCCTTTAAACTTCTCAAATTTGGGAGTAAGGAGTTGAAGGAATCAGAACTGCACCTCTTGAGTTTGGTACAAAATCCCAGTTTTCTTGTTTTTCAGCAGCAGACATGCTTTGAGGTTTGCTTGCTGAAGGGAAAGTATTTTCCATTTTTAAAACATCTCTACGCCTTCTTTTCCACATAGAGGAAATCAGGAGAAAAGCAGGAGGAAAAAACAGTTTAAACTTGTGGGCAGAACTATTTCTGTGGGGGAGAAAAAACCACAGGCTCGAGACCAAAGGGAGAATTCCCTTTGGGAACCTCCAGCGTGGCAGCGGTGCCACTCTCCAGGTGGCAGCTCCTGTGTCATCTCTCTGACCCTTTCCTGGCCAACATCTGGGCCACAGCCTCTGAAGTCACCAGAAATTTTTCCCTTCGTTTCCGAGGCTTTCAGATAATGCTCTGTGCTCATGCAAACTAACGTGAGCATTAAATATCCTGTAGAGTCTGCCTGGCTTTTTCCATCAAACGTGTCACTTCAATAACCTAATTAACTGGAGTCCTTTCATTGCAGATGATGTTTAGATGATGCATATAATTGCCCTGAGAGCGCAGCCGTCCAGCTGGCAGGGAGGTTATAAAAGATGTAAAACATTTTAATAAAAACAAGACCCTCCTCGGGTTTGGCCTCTGTGAGGGGATGGAAGGCCCGTGGGGTTTGAGAGCAGCCACGGGCCCCAGGCAGCTCAGGGGCCCTGAGTGCAGAAATCTCCTGACCTTTCCTGTCTTGAGTAGTACCTTGAATTCATGGGATGTTCGTGGAGTCTCCTGAGTTGGATCCACAGGGATCATCCAGCCCAGCTCCTGCCCTGCACAGACCCCCAACAACCCCACCCTGGGCACCCCTGGCAGCGCTGTCCAAATGCTCCTGGAGCTCTGGGGCCGTGTCCATTCCCTGGGGAGCCTGGGCAGTGCCCAGCACCCTCTGGGGGAAGAACCTCTCCTGAAATCCCACCTCACCCTCTCCTGACTCGTGAATGTTGAGGGATTTTCCCTCTTGGTTGGCACCTGGGTGCAGCCCAGCTTGGGAGAGGTGAGTCCTGCTGCTTTTGCACCTCGTGCCTAAAGGATGGGGACCCCTGGGCTCCTCCTTGCCCAGCCACCTTGGGAAAGAGCCTCTTTGGAATGCAGGAGGTGGCTGGTTGTTCTCCTGTCCTGCCTCACCCAGCCTGCACTGAGGAGGACAGGAGAGTGCTCCTGACCATGTCCTGCTGCCCAGGAAGGGCTCTGGCTCCTTCTTCCCTCCGCAGCATCGCTCGAGGAGCAGATCACCATGAGGAGCAGCTCTGGCTCCTTTTTCCCTCTGGAGCATCACCCCTGGAGCAGAGCTGAGGAGCGGCCCTGGCTCCTGCTTCCCTCCAGAGCATCACCTGAGGAGCAGAGCTGAGGAGCGGCCCTGGCTCCTTCCGTCCAGAGCATCACCCCTGGAGCAGAGTGCCTGGAGCAGCTCTGGCTCCTTCTTCCCTCCGGAGCATCACCCAAGGAGCAGATCACCATGAGGAGCAGCTCTGGCTCCTTCTCCCCTCTGGAGCATCGCCCCTGGAGCAGAGCACCATGAGGAGCAGCTCCCCCTGCGAGGCAGGAGTGGTTCTGGGCCAGGGCCAGCTCCATGTGTGGAACATTTCCATTCACTCAGGGAGCGGAGCTGCCGGGCTCGGGGCCCAGGCCGTGCCGCTGCTCGTCCATCACGGGTGTCAGCGAGCCGGGACCCCGGCGTGGGGGCTCCCACCTGCTCTGACAGTGGCAGAGCCTTCCCATGACGTGATGGCCCCGGGGACAGCGTCACCCTGAGCTGTTCCTGAGCTCATCCTGAGCTCAGGATGCTGTGAGTAATGCCCGCTGCTGCCAGCTTCCCGGCCGGCCCTGCTGCTCCAGGCACCTGCTGCCGCTGCCCCGCTGCTTCCCGCCCGGAATTGCTCAGATTAGCTGGAGTTTCTGCTCCCAGGCGTGCAGGGAACACACAGCTGCTCTGCAGGGCCACGCGTTTCCAGCACCCTCCTTTCTGCACTGATCCTGTCCCAGCTGGAGCCAGGAATCCCTCACCCCCGAGCCTCGCTGTGCTGACACATCCATTCTCACCACAACAGAGCAAATCCCGCTGCTTGGGGGTTTTTAATCCTGCTCCAAGATAGAAATGCTTTGTGTTTCCCTTTTCCAGAGGATTTGGGCCACGTCAGGTCCTGCAGGGACAGAGGCTGTTCACAGCAAGGGCCTTGGAGAGGGGTGCCGGCAGGATGATGCCTTGAGTGTCGGTAAAAATCCGAGGCAGCCGCAACAGTATAGGAGAAAAGGGCATTCCCTTGGGTTAATGGGATCCCAGGGGCACAACTCGGCCCAGGTGGGAACAGCCGAGCAGCACCCCCGGGTCCAACGCGGATCCAATTGGATGGAGCTCAGCAATGAGCAGATCGACCTCAAATCCCCAGTGAGAAACGGAACAAATGAGGGAACTGTCCCCCGTTCTAATGACCCCCCCAAGGGAGACTCCAGCCCAGCTGAACAAACCTGTTCCCGAGAGGAGGCTCCGGGCAAGGCTGGAGCCTCTGCTTTGGAGACACTCGGGATGTTCCGTCTGCTCCCCTCAGAGAAGCCCCAAGCTGAGCTCAATCTCAGCCCCCAAGGGTTCTCCACATGTAGGGCTGAGGGACAGGGAGTGTTTGTGAAGGGCACAGGGAAAGGGGATAAAAATGTATAAAAAGGAGATAAAAAGAAAAGACAAAAAACCCATCAAGCATCAGGATGGGTTCCTTCTGCAGCTGGAATAAGTGAGATCCCACCAGTTAACACCAGTTAACACCGTGCTCCCATGGAAAAGCATCTCCCACCTCACACGGGACTCCCCTTTCCTGCCCCCTCCCAGGATCAGTGGTGCCCACCAAGGGTTGCTCTGTGGGTAGGCCCCGACCTTGGCTGCTCCAGCAATATCTGAACCTCCCCAGCCCACAGACCTGAGGAAAACAATCCCAGCGCAGCCTCTCCGCGCTGTCACTTCCACTTACAGACCGTGGCGGTGATGCTGCCGTGGTGGTTTTTAGCCTCACTGTGGTCTGGGACACCTGAGTCCAGAACAGGGACCTTTCTCCATCCACAAAATCCTGCTGGAGCCCTCCCGGAAAGGACAGCCAGGGCAGTGCTGATGCTTCCCCGCTGCCTCTTTGCAGCCTGGGTTGTTTTATTTTTCCTCTTGCCCCCTCTCTCCTGCAGCACAAAAGGACATTCTTGTACCCAAGTATTTTTTTTTTCCAGCATATTTGCAGCATGAGCAAAGCAGGAGGGGTGAGGGCAAGGAAGGGGATTGAAAGGTTTGGGAAAAAAAATCTCACACAGGGCTTGGTTTACAAGGGACAGCTGAGTGCATAAACCCTGTCTCCAAAGAGGGTTGTTAGGAGCTTTTCTGGCACTGCTTCTCCTCCTGCCCCCAACTTCTGGCTGAGCTGCTCCGAGGGAAAACAAGGAATGAGGAGGAGGGGGAGAGTTTTGGAACGTTCCAAAAATCAGGGCTAGAAAAGCCCCCACTGTGAGACCCGGGGAGGCTCAGGGAGCTGAGCAAACAGAGCTGGGTGAGCTGGGTGGGTCGAGGGCTGCGGGTGGGGGTTGATGGTTTGTGCATCGAGATATCAATATTTGGGGGAAATGACCCCACAGAGGGACAGACATCCTTCTCACACAGAGAGCTGGTGACAGCTGGGGATCCCAAACCTTCCCAGGCACAGAGAGCTCCCTAAATTCCCTGTGGATGCCCATCCCAGGCTGCTCTGTGGGGCTAAGTCCCTGTGAGGGCTCAGGGCACAGAGCAGGGGATGGGTGCCAGGCTGAGCCGCCTGTCCCGACAGATTCCTGTAACGCCACCGTCCCTCTTCTTCTCCACACACCTCCCTTACCTGCAGTGTGACCAAGACCCTTGATATTTCAAAAATTGGGATTACAGCACCCAAATCAGGACTTTCCTGTCTACAGACATGGGATTGAAAATGCAGTTTCTGGGATTCTTTTGCTTTCTGCAAGTCCTCTCCATGGAACTGAGCGATGCCAGCTTGCCTCACACCAGTATCAGGTTGTTTCTTATCCTTGGGCTGTGGGAAGCAAAAGGCCTGGTGTTTGCATGGGGCTTTTCTTCTGGTATTGATATCATCTCTGTGTGTGTCTCAGCAAGCCTATCAGCCTCAGGATAAAATTAATTTTCAGGCCTGTGGTTCAGTTTTTGATTTGGGGGCAGTGCTGGGCAGCAGGGAGGATGCAGGAAGGTCTGGATGCTGCCCACCACCCACACAAATATCTTTATAACCATCATTAATTAATATAACCCTGATTTTTTTTTTCGTTAGGTGTCACACTAATGTGTTTTCATCCTGTCCCAAAGACGCTGTGAAAACACAGCTCCTAAACCTGCATTTCATTTGCATCTGGTGCTGCTGCACCCACAGGTATGTGCACGCCACCTCGGCTGGACAAGTGCTTATTTGGAACACGTTTTTTGGGAATTCCCGGCCCCGAGCACACGGATCCCTCGTTAAACACCGCGGGCTGCGGGGAGGGACGGCAGCCTCAGGCTCCCTGCGAGACCCCTCGGCACCACACGCAATAAATATGGTTTTAATAAGCAGTCATTAATGAGCGGACAATAACAGCTTTATTAAGCTTAAATTCAAGGCATGCTTGGGAACCTTAAGCTGGGATGATGTGGTGTAATGGAATAGACTGGAATTTGGCATTTTTAAGGCTCCTTGCAAGCATTGAGGGGGCCAGGGGAAGATGCACTCCCTGAAAGCTGCGCCTGCCCTGGGATTTGCTGTCTCTGGAGCTCATCGCGGTGCTGGAGCAGCCTCTGGAGGAGGGAGCAGTGGCAGCACGGCCACCACGCCACAGGGAGGGCAGGAGAACCGGCTGAGGGTCCTGCAGGGTTGGCCAAGCCTGGCTTGAAACAGGAGCTGGGAAGAGGAGAGGATCCAGCCCTGCTGACCTGCCCCAGGCTGGAACAGCTCCTGTTCCCCTCTGCTCCCCTGCAGCGCCCGGGAAGCAAGGATCCTTCCCTCCCCCAGCCTGGCAGTGCCCTGCAAAGCGGGGTTTGGGTCCCGAGCTCGCTGCTGGGCCCGCATGGGTGGGCACTGCTTGAGGGCACCTTCTCCACGCTGCTCTCATTCCCCGTGGGATGCCTGAGCAGAGGCTGCCCAGAGCAGAGGCCAGACAGGATTCAGAGAATAAAATGGGGATTTAGTGCAGGGCCTTCAATAGGGACACCTCGGGCACTCAGAGCCTCTCCGGGAGAGGCCACACCCAAGCTGGACCCCGGGGCACCAGTTTGCTCCACTTGGATCAGTTTGGATCCATTCCCAGATCAGGGTTCATTCTCCAGTGACAATTGCAGGGGATGATGGAATTGAGCCCAAGTCTGTCCCCCCTTTTAGAGGCTCCGTTTCCATCTTTGGGGGCCTGGGCCAACGAGGTGTCCTTGAGTGCAGCCTGGAGAGGATTTGTTGTGTCTGAGCAGGATGGGAGAACAGGAGCTCCCAGCCCGTGGGGAGTGGGAGAGTTCCACACTAAAGCAGGGCAGGGGCTGGGAAATACAAAAGCTCAATCCCAAGGCATCAGCTGCAGCTCCTTGAATGCTCCGATAAACCACAGCACTCGATTTTCCTGCAGCTGTTCAATCCCTGCCTCCCAAAATCGTGGGGATGGATTCATACCCATGTGGGATTGGGTTGGGAGTCTGGGATCAGGTGCCTCCCGTGTTGTCCTGGCATTTAGTGAGCAGTGAGCTTGGGAAGCCAACCCAAGCACCCCGCGCTGCTCTGGGACCCAAGGAGCGAGGGATGCCAAAAAGGAACCCCACTCTTTATTAGACGACGCTAAAACCACGGTAAAATAACAATAACACCTCGGCACAAATATCCAGAGTGCATGAAGGACAACCTACCACAAGCTCCCAAGCCTTTGGAAAGCTGTTCACTGGATCCTGTCCCACTGCAGTTCCTCTCTCCTGCATCCTCCTGGCCCCCCCGGTGACTGCTCAGCTCTGCCATCATTCCTTGGATGGGTTCCTGTCCATTCTGTGCTGCCTGCCTGGCACAGCTGGCTCTGGCAAACTGCTTTTCCAGGCTGCAGCCATCAGCTCCAGTCCCCTGGGACCCCCAGCCCATGAATGCAGCTCCCTGGGGGCACTCAGTGCTGGGGTTGTGTCTCCGAGGCTGTGGCAGAGCTGCCCTTGGAGCTGGGCCAGTGCAGGTCAGCTCAGACCCCTCCTGAATCCAGACTCTGACCCCTCACAGCAGCACAGGGCAGGGCTGCTGCTCAGCCTGCTCCCAAAAACCCCGAGGGAACCTGCAGAAACGCCTCGACGTTGGTGTGAATCAGAGCTTCCCCCAAACCCACAGCCTGGGACTTGCATCAGCTCCATTCCCTTAAATCCATTTATTGTGTCCCTCTGACCTGGACCCCTTGAACTCCCTCTGCTCCTCTCCTGCTGCCTCGCAATCCTCCAAATCCCAGCTGCATCCCCAGCCAGCCCTCGCTGCCCTCTTCCAGCTTCCCTCACCAGCTGCAATTTCTTGCTTCATTTTCTCTCCTGCTATTTTTTTTTTCCATTTGCTTTTGAGAATTCGCATCATTCCCAGTTTCCCCTGCTTGCTGGAATTGGCTGATTGCGTCCCCAGTGTTTAAATACAAACTGTACTTGGGGATGGAATTGTTAAGCTGAGCTGAGCCAGCCCCATGTGTCACACACCCGTGGCCAAGCTCAGGTCTGACTGATTCCTCTGCCAGCTCCGAGGACACTTTGAAATCAGTGACGATGCTGTGAGATGAGATTTGGGCAGTGAAGGGGCTCTGTCTGTTCCTCCTGACGTCTGCCAGGACAAAATGAACCAGATTCCACCCTGAATTTGTCAGCTCCTTGCTGGAGATGAACAGGATCCAGCACTAAGGATTTGTGGAATTGATTACCCTGAGAACTCCACTTTGGAGAGAAACTGGTTGTGGATGTTTTAGCACCAAGTGTTGCTCGAATTTCCAGGAACACACAAGATTTTTCTGCACAATATTTCAGTGTTTGATGGGTAGGACAAGGAGTACCGAGTTCAAACTGAAAGAGGGGAAATTTAGGTTAAATATCAGGAAGAAATTCTTCTCTGCGAGGGTGATGAGGTCCTGGCACAGGGTGCCCAGAGAAGCTGTGGCTGCCCCATCCCTGGAAGTTTTCAGGTTGGAGCAACCTGGGACAGTGGAAGGTGTCCCTGGAGTTTATTTATATAAAATAAATGTGGGTTTCTGGGCTTGAAACTGGGCTGTGTTCCTGGTGTACTCTGAAATGTGTTGGAGCTCCGTATTTTTTACCTCTCCAGTGCCAGCTAAAATGTGGAGGTTTAATCCAGCAGCACCTGCTGCTGCTGCTTCTTCTTCTTGTGGACTTCCCTGCACACAAATCAGGCCCATTCAAAACAAAAAACAACCTCCACCTCTGCATTTACAACCTTCTCACTCCAGACACGATAAATATTTGGCTCCAGCAGAAAATCCTGAGTAGGGAATGATATCCCTGAGCAGTTTTGCCGTGTAGAAGTGACATTAGGCTCTGAGCTCACTGCTCTGGGGAGCCATCTCAAAATCAAGGAGACAAAAAAAACAATTTTATCTGTAAAAGCATCCTGATGGCTGGGGGTTCTCCCTTCTGTTGTCTTTTGGATCGATGGAAGTTTGGGGAGGCTCTGAAGTGGCAGCTGGAGGCTTCAGAGACATCGAAGCCCCTGTGAGGGTTCTGTGCAAACACCACCAAATCCTTCTCCCGGCTCTGAGGAGGGAGCAGGGAGGGGAAAGGGGGATTTGCAGCCACTTTCTGTTTCACCCCGAGCCTGCAAACCCCGTTTGGGTGCCAGGAAGTGACCAGGTCTGTACGAAGAGCTGCTGCTGCTGGGCTCTGTCCAAGGGCTGCCGGGGCAGGGCTGTGACTGTCCTGCAGTGTGACAACGCTCCCAGAGCCTCACCTGAGGCATCTCCACGGGCTCCAGGATGATGGAAAGGAGGATGCCTGGATTATGGGTGTGCTCATGCCTTAGGGCCGTGCTGGCTGCAGGAGGAGCTGCTCCAGCCTCTGCATTTCCGTGGAATTCCTTAGCACAGCTGTAAAGGGGTTTAACTCCTCGCTCAGAAAGGGCAGGGTGAGTCCAAGGCTTTCCTGGTGCAGTGCGGTGAATTCGAGCAAGGCTGAGCTGTGGAAGTTATTCAGAGTCCTTCTCCATTCCATCACTTTGTCCTGACAACTCCCAGCAGTGTTTTCTTCAGCATTAATCACTCCAGTGCTTCCCGACCGAGGAGTGTTGTGCAAGCCACGGGGTCAGCACGTGGAGCAGGGGACAGCAGGATCAGGACCTGCTTCCATGTTCAATTAAATGTTCAATTCTGCAAACGTGCCTGAGAACTTTGCAGAACCCAGACCTGGAGAATAAGAACATCTGAGCAGAGGATGGAGGCTGAGGACCTCAAACAGTGTAGGAAAACTCAACATAATTTAGGGCCAGGCTGCAGTTTTCTGATCCCTCTGAGGAAACATCTCCCCAGCTCAGAGCTGGGGTTTAAATCTCCCCTCAGAGGGGAACTTCCTGAAGCAAAACAAGCTCGTGAATCCTGGTGGGACTCAACCCTTCGGCTCCGGGGTGTCTAGGGACTGGAAGCTGATGATTAGATAACCGTAACCCTTCCCTGGTTTACCACTCTCGCTGGCTTTGATCAGGAGGGGAAGGAGGCACAGCAGGCTCCTGGCCAGGAGGGGAGAAAGGGGCTGGGGTGAAATGGAGCCCGGGATGATGGCAGCTGAGGCACCTGAGCTCGCTGCAGGGTCTGGGGAGGTCTGACCCCCCTCTAGTGCCTCAGTTTCCCCCAGTGCCCCCCCTGCAGCGCTGCTCCCAGCACAGGAAGGACCTGGAGCTGCTGGAGCCGGGCCAGAGGAGGCACCAGGGTGAGCAGAGGGATGGAGCAGCTCTGCTGGGAGAAAGGGCCAGGAGAATTTGGGTTGTTCAGCCTGGAGAGGAGAAGCTTCAAAGTGATCCAATTGTGGCGTCTCAGTACCTGAAGGAGCCAAAAAGGAAGATGGAGAGGGAATATTTACAAGGAGTGTAAAGTAAAATTCCTGGAGTGACAGGACAAGGAGGAATGGGATCAAGCCTACAGAGAGTGGGTCAGATGGGATTTTGGGAAGGAATTCCTGGCTGGGAGGGTGCTGAGGCCCTGGCACAGGGTGCCCAGAGCAGCTGTGGCTGCCCCTGGATCCCTGGCAGTGCCCAAGGCCAGGCTGGACGGGGCTTGGAGCAGCCTGGGACAGTGGGAGGTGTCCCTGCCATGGCAGGGGTGGGACTGGGGGATCTTTAAGGTCCCTCCCAACCCAACCCATTCCAGGATTCCATGGAAGTGTAACTTGAGCATCTCACCCACACCTTGCTCTGAGGGGGTCAGCAGGGACTGGGGCACCGCCCCTCAGGGGTTACGGAGCTGAGGGTTTCTCACTGGTGGAATATCCTCACATTCCTGCCCTGCAGATCCCTGCCCGGCCCCAGCCCCAGCTCCAACCCAGCAAAACCCAGACACCACCACACCAACCCCGCCCAGAGCTCTCTTGGGCTGTTTTTCCTTGGAAAAGGGCAGGGAAAGGAAGAATAAAGGCCTTTAGTTGCTTTTTTTCTCAATAGCCCCAGGCCAGCAATCAGATTTTTCTATTAGTTGACTCTCAACTACAGAATTTCCTCAAATCAAGGCTCTTTCTGCTCATGCTGCCCTTGGAAAGACATTGACTGAAGGTGTTGGTCTTGTCCTTGCAGCCCAGAAAGGGGGAAGAGGGGACAAACAACAACAAGAAGAAGGAAAACATAAGAACAAAAGAGAAAAATAGGATTTAACCAGGTTTGATGAAGTTTGTGAGGGTGGGAGCGAAATCCCAAAGCGCCCCGGCCCAGGCTCTTTGATCCCTCCTGGTGCTGATGTTGTTATCTCCAGGAGAGATATCCCGATTTCCTGCCCTGTCAAGTACTTGGGAAGTCCATCCCTGCCTGGGGTGCTCTCCAGCTCGGGCTGCTGTGTTTTGCCCGGTTGCTAAGCTTGTCTCATGCGTGGTTAATGCCTGATGAGATCATGGTGCCATTGAGCATTTCATGGATAATTCAGGATTATTCATTAGCAAAATCCAGAACAAGCAGGTGTATTCAGAGGCTGCCTCCATGGCAAGGAGAAAAACAACAACCTGGGGAAATGCCGTGAATTATTCAGTGAGGACCAAAGGGCTGCATGAGCGTGGGGAGATGGAAATTGCTTTGCAGAGCAGCCAATTTGAAAGCTTTTTAGGCCATTTTTAGGCCATTTACCCCGCAAATGTGGGTGGTTGAGTCAATCTTAGTGCAGAGAGGTTCCTGTCTCCCAGGAGAGCACTGGGAAGGGGTTTGGAGGGAGGTTTTGTGTTTATTTTGTGCGGTGGGTTGGTGGAGGTGAGAGCAGAGGAGGTGAGAGCAGGAGGGGAAAGCATCCCTGGAGGTCCTGTCCTCCCTCCTCTGCAGGGAGCTGAGCTGATTTCTGTCCAACCTGCGGGCAGGAGGTGCGGGATAAACCCGAGGAAGATTTAAAGGAGCTTTAAAGAGCTGCCTGTTCTGCAGGGTGTGAGCCCACAACTCCTGAAATGCTCTGTGGGGACAAACCAGCCTTGGGACACCCTGGTGGTGTCACAGACACAGCCGTGCTCAACTTGGATCCTCATCCAGGCAGATGAAAACCACACTCCTTGAGTGCCTCTGCTTTCTTACAGAAATACCTGAATGCAAAGTGGAAGTGCTGCCCAGCCAGGAAAAATATTCCTTTGTGATGTGCCCAGGGAAGAAAGGGAAGTGTTAACGCTTGGTGGATAAGGAAAATAAAGGATTAGTGACCAAAACTTTACCATCATTCACTGCTCAAAGTGATATTTCTCGATTTTCAGGTTTTGGTCTTTTTATTTTCCAATAAAACAAGTCAAACCCTTCCAAGGAAATCAGCTGCATTTGGTGAGCTTCTTCCAGCTAAATGAAAGCACAGCCTTCCCTTGGGAAAATGCTTCCATGGGCATTTTCCAAGCTGGCCTAGCAGGGATTTCTGCAGCTCAGCCTGGAGGGAGGAAGTTCTGTAGGACCAGGGAGCAAAGCAGAGCTCAGGAGGTCCAGCAGAATCTGAGATGTAACTGCAGCTCTCACTTTTCATGTTGAATTGTCCCAGTGCTGGTTTTTCTGGAGTGTTCAGACTCCAGGAGTAAATCCCAAGGCAAATCCCAGCCTGGGGAACTTTGCCGCGTGCATCCTGCAGGACCCAGGGTGTGTTTGAGGATGTGGGAGATTCCTGGGGGGTGAAGTGAGCTCAGAAACGCTGGGCAGTGGGATTGGGGCCCAGGGGATGGGGATGGAGCAGCAAGGTCCATTTTCCTCTCTGGAATGTGGGGCTGCAGCTCTCTGTGCACGGGAGCACGGGCTGATCTCATCTCTGCAGCTGCCGGAGTCACTGGGAGATGACAAGCGTAGAAACTTGGGCTCTATTAATCCTAGAAGCTGGAGATGCTTCAATTTTTCACGCAGATAACTGGACCTCAGTTGTTGTTGTTTTCACCGTTATTTTTTTTTTCCTTCTTCAGAAGCAAAGACTTCAGGAAACCCCTGTGGCCCCAGTGGAAGGGACCAAGGTGTGGCACTTGGAAGGGCTCGCCATTTATTTCTTTAATTTACATAATTAGAAAGTTTAATCACAAAATCCCAGAATGGTTTGGGTTGGAAGGGAACTGAAAGATCATCTCCTTCCTATACACTGCTGGTGGAAAATATACCAGGTTTAAAGATTTTATTTCATAACTTCTGTCAGTTTCATAGCTTCAGATTTTACTTCATAACTTTCATAAAGTCAGGCTTCACAGAATCACAGAATGAACTGGGTGATGAGCTCAGCATCTCCCCAGGCCGGGAGCAGCACAGGAGATGCACAGAGAGAACAACCAGCAAGGGCCAGCAAGGGCAATTAATGAACATCAGCTCCAAATAACAGCCCTGGCCCAGTGAGAGACACCTGGTCCGGGACAAACTAATAAGAGAACCCAGCAATCAAGGACTAATTAACATCAGAAGCAAAGAAGATCTGGAACCAACAGGAAACCAAATCCTCACAACTCCCCAGCTCGGAACCAATGGACACGGAACCAATGGATCTCTGGGGGTTTGACTGGATAAAGTTTGGGGGAATCGGGTACAATCCCTGTGTCCTGGAATGATTTTCTCTGCACAGCCGGGCTGGGTGTGGGTGAAATGATTTCTGTGGCCCATCCTGGCCAGAGCCCCATCCTGGCCAGGAATAAAGCAATGCCTGGATTCTCTGACACTGACACTGGGGTTGGAGAGGTTTTGTTTTTCCCGCAGTTTCGGTGACAGAAGGACTCGCCGTTTATTTCCTTAATTTAGATAATTGGGAAGTTTAATCACAGAATCCCACAGGTTTGGGTTGGAAGGGAACTGAAGGATCATCTCCTTCCAATCCCCTGCCGTGGGCAGGGAACTTCCCACTAAATCAGGTTGCTCCCATTTTTCCTTGGACACATCCAGGCACGGGGCAGCCACAGCTTCTCTGGGCACCCTGTGCTGGTTTTATTGAAATCTTGGAAATCATTTGCAGGAGGAGAAATCTTCCCTCAAACAGAAGGGCCTTTTGGGGCACTGCGAAGGAAAGGAGGGAGAAACCACGGATGAAGATCCTGCTCATGTTGGGATGAGAGATGCCAGCACCACCAGAGGATTTCTTCCTGAACAATCCCACTCACCGTGCCCCAATCTGGATTTTTAATGAACCTAAAAGCAGATTTGGTGAAATATATTACTTAAATTACTTTTCTCCATGGGCTGGCTTGCGGTTCCCCATGTCCTGACGGGGAAATATTTGCAGGAAGGGAAAAGAGGGGTGACTGTGTCTGGATTTTATCTCTGTGCCTCAATTTTACACCCAATTTGTGCGGGGACAGATGCCGAAATAAAAAAAAGCACAGCAAGGGGAAGATCTTGCCAACCTTTTTTCCTCCGTGATTTTATTTATGTGAACCCCACATACCTGTGCTCTCATTAGAGTCAGGTTTAACTTCTCTTTTTTCTTCCTGACAAATAGTAAATTCACTAAAAAATGTGGTGGCTGACTCACAAATACCAGTCTCATTTGGCAAGTACATTTTAGCCAGAAAGCCGTTTGGGTTGGGGTTTTTTTGGTTTTTTTTTTCCTTTTTTGATGTAGAAGTGTTTTGCTTTGACATTTTTCAAAATAAACCCTTTGACCCTGCTTTTTTGTATGGAAGATTTTAAAGAAGTGACCAAATTAAGAGAATAAAATGTTCTACCAAATGAAAAGAATAAACTACCAAATGAAAAGAATGAATCAACGTGAAACAGAACGCTGTTTTAAATCAGTGAAAATACTAAGCTGACCCAGTTTTATTTATATTTGGATTTTTTTCCTGAAAACTCTCCCAAGAGCCAATTACTTTTGACCCAAACTGCAAGTTTTGCCTGCTTTATTTTTTTTCCTTCCTCCGCTTAAAACCACCGAGGTCACAAACCTATTATGTTCAGCAAAAAAAAGCTCCTCTCAAATTATAGTCATGAACTCTTTGCTTTCTCATTTCTCCAAGGGAAGCTTGCTCACACCTACACGTTTTAACTTCTTTTCTGACTGGGCAAACCCACTTTGAAGGCAATAATGGTTAAAACAATAATAATAATTAAAAATTACTTCTGGTTATAGGTGCTGCCTTTAAATTAGTGGAGTTCTGGGTGTTTCCCGAATATTTTGGATGAGGCTTGGTGGAGGGGAAGGTGTCCCTGCTCGTGGCAGGGGTTGGACTGGAAATCTCCTTTCTAACCCAAACCATTGTGGGATTTTGGGATTTTGGGATTTTGGGATTTGTGTCCCTGCTCGTGGCAGGGGTTGGACTGGAAATCTCCTTTCTAACCCAAACCATTGTGGGATTTTGGGATTTTGGGATTTGTGTCCCTGCTCGTGGCAGGGGTTGGACTGGAAATCTCCTTTCTAACCCAAACCATTGTGGGATTTTGGGATTTTGGGATTTTGGGATTTGTGTCCCTGCTCGTGGCAGGGGGTTGGACTGGAAATCTCCTTTCTAATCCAAACTGTTGTGGGATTTTGGGATTTGTGTCCCTGCTCGTGGCAGGGGGTTGGACTGGAAATCTCCTTTCTAACCTAAACAATTGTGGGATTCTGGGATTTGCCTCCCTGGCTCGCTGCTCGCTCCAGGGCTGCCTCGGAGGCTCTTGGAGCATTTCACCCCCAGCCTCCAGCGTGGAATTTTGGGGCAGGTTTCCTCCAGGCTGTAACCCTCCAAAATTACCCCCAAGGCCCACCCAGCCCCACGCCTGCCTTAAATCATCCCCAGCCCAGGATGTGGGGTTGATGACAGCCCTTGGAGCCTCCTGTGCACCCAAATTTCCAGATTTCCCCTCTCCAGCTCCATCCCCGTCAGATCCCACGGCCGGGGTTCGGACACGAGGGGCGCCTCACCCGGAGCTGAGAGGGATCAGCAAACCCCCGGCCCCACCCATCTGTCATAAATATCAGAGGAGAGTTGGCTTCCAGGTGTTGAAACGAGTTCATTAGTTATGTTAATAATTCGTGAGTTATTACACGTTAATGCGGCTGGGAGGAATGTTTCACACAAGCTCTATTTAATAATGTTGTCGCGTGCTGTTTGTTGGATGTAACGAGTTTGTTGTCACGGGGTTAATTGCTTTGGTTATACAATGTTTTATTTATCGTTGTGATGTTCCTCTTGCCCTCGTTATCCTATTGTCATAATTATTATTCCCATATCATAATTATTATTCCCATATCCTATATATCATATAATTATTCCCATTCCTAACCCAGGAGGATGGGAACAAAATGGCCGCCTTAAAGAGTTTCCAGAAAGTTCCCTCTGGTGTCAATCAAGACGCCAATCAGGACGAGATCCCGCCTGATCTCGTATCTGGGCATGCTCCGGGTGGGAGGAGCCGGACAAACCCAGCCTGAATGGGCAGAGATGAGGGCGGATCAGGGACCTGGGAGCTGATGATTGGAAAAACGTATCCAAAACTCTTGATTGACACTCAGGGGTGTAAAATCTGCTGCACAAGCTCGGGAGGTGCCTCTGGCCACCCCAGCGCTGCCTCCTTTGCTTTGTAGTTCAGCAGATCGCTGCTCTTCGTCTCTAATTGTCAATCCTTTAATTTGTTCATTAAATCCTTTCCTAAATTTAATTGTCTTGAGCATTTATAACGCGTCTGTTCTCCCCGCATTTCCAAATTTTACGTGAAAACGGCTGAAAAAAGCTGAAAAATTCCTTTATAAACCACGGTTGTCATCTCATGAACCATCAGCCCCCGCCTAACCCTAACCCCGGTTCCAGCACCAACCCCCCCGCGGGATCTGCAGCTCTCTGAGGGAGCTTTGAGCTCTTTCCCCGAGAGCCTGGTGAGGGCAAGGACCCCTCAGAAAACCCGGGCTTGACATAATTTTCAGGAAGTCTTAAATTCCGCCCTCTGCCAGGTTCCCCAGGTCAGGCACACAAAGCCTGACCTGTGTGAATAAATGGTTTCTGTGGTTTACAAGCAGCCCCTAAAAGCTTAATAATTAAGAAAGTGCTTGCGGCTCAGTCCAAATAATTCTGTTGGTTTTTCTCAGCTAGTAAAAAACCTGAAGTGTTTCTTATCAAATCAAGGCTTGTTTTGCTCCGTAGGGAATTTTTTTTTTTTTTTTCCCATTTCTATTCCCGTTCTTTCAACTAAATTTAAAAGGTGAAAATTTAGAAGCGGCAATCGACTTGGAACTGGAAAATCATAGGCATGAGAGGAAGCAGCCCGGTGCCCAGGTCGGTGAAAAAGTTCAAGGACCCTATTTTTACTCTCTCAAAATTGTTTCCTTTCGGAGCAATTTTGCAAAACCAGCCTGAAGTTGTGCTATTTGTGAATCTTTCAGAATATTTCAGGCAAAGATGGCAAATTGGTGTAGCCTGGATGAGTCCAGCCTGCCTTTATTTCTCCTTTCAGCCTCCAGGTATCAGTGGATGCAGCAAACCCGCTGTGGAAGGGTTTCTGTGAGGGGAGTGACACCCATTTTTTGGGTGATTTTTCTGGCCTTTCCTGTTTTTCTGGCTGGGTTGGCAGGAGCAGGGCATTCTGCTGGGGCTGGGAAGATGAAAACAAGGGAAACTTTTTAGTGGTGGCTCGAGGCATCCAAAAAAAATCATTTGTGTGGTGATTTGGAGCCGGAGGTGTGTTTAATAGCGGGCAACTCAATGGGCGCATTCATCCGGGAGCCCTCGGCAGGGACGGGCTCCGGGATTCCGCGTGGGGAGGTGGAGGTGGCACAGCCCAGGAGCAGCCCTGGTTCCACTCCTGCTCGGTCTCTGTCCCCTGCCTGGGAGGGGGAAATGGAGCCAGACCCTGCCAGGTGTCCGTGGATCCCTGGGATGTGGAAGTGAAGTGAAATCAGGTTAAATCTGGATCAGCTCCGAACCAGAGGAGTTTTACCTCTCTGCTCGGGTGGGTGAAGCCCTTGCAGGCTGCAGGATGCCTTTTCCAAGGGACGCGGGGACAGGACACAGGGAATGGCTCCCACTGCCAGAGGGCAGCGATGGATGGGATATTGGGCAGGAATTGTTCCCTGGGAGGGTGGGGAGGCCCTGGCACAGGGTGCCCAGAGCAGCTGTGGCTGCCCCTGGATCCCTGGCAGTGCCCAGGCCAGGCTGGACGGGGCTGGGAGCAGCCTGGGACAGTGGGAGGTGTCCCTGCCCATGGCAGGGGGATGGAACAAGATGGGCTCTCAGGTCCAGGGTTTGAATTTGGGCTCCACAGGACACCAGAGATGGAAAACTCCTGATTGTTGGAGCCAAACGGGGCAGCTGGAGAGGAGTCCTGCACAGGGTAGCCCCCAGGTGAGATTTTCTGTGAGGCAGAATCGTCCCAATTTCAGCTCTGTCAGGTGGAGGCAGAGCTGGATCCACCAACCCCTGAGAGGAGCATTGGCTTCACTTTAGCTGAGTTTGAACTGTGAATTATCAGCAGCCCCACGTTAACCCTCACTCAGAACCGTGTTCTGTTGGTTCTGACCCTGTCCCAGAATGTGCCATCTTCAATTCATAATTTTCTGTCTCTTTACCAGCCTAAAAATAAAGAGGGAGGTGATTGGGGAAGCAACAGGAATGTTTGGCACTGAACAGAAGTGAAACTTGTGGATGTAAAAATCTGCTGTGGACTGCGGGATCTTCCTTTAGATCCATGGGTTCTGCAGCACAGCCAAAGCTGCACCTGGCAGGAATGAAGGGATTAATCCAGAGATGGGAACAATTTGCCACTCAAGCACAGGGAGGGGGAAGACAAGACCAGAGGGATCCTGAGGGGGAGGGAGAAATTATTTTCAAATGGAGGCTTTCTGTTAGAAATGTCCAAAGTGGATATTTCTCCTCTTGCGAGGTTCTGGCGTATCCTTTTCAAAGGGAAGCCTGAAACCTTTCAAAGAGAAATATCAAAGGAAAAACTTTTTTTTTTTTTCTTTCACTGACATTTCTCACAAAACTAAAATATATTCCTTGACAGACTACAAAGCGATCCAGATCCTCCATCCAAATGCAAATGGGCGTTGAGGAGCCCTCACCACTATATCAAAGAGCTCTAGGCCAGGCTCTTTTTACTTCCACTGCAGCTGCTGCCATTCCTGTCAAGAAACATGAAAACAGAGCAGGGAAAATGACTCCTGGTGTGGTTTTTGGTGTTAATGCTTTGGAAGGGCTGCTCCACGTTCCTTTTTCTGAGTTTATTTGCTGGCTGGGCTCAGGAAAGGCTCTGCCTGTGATGGGGGTGTTTTTCCTTTTGCCTTTGGGGAATTCTCCTGGAGGGTGTTGAGGCAGAAGGGGTGGGAAGCCCTGTCAGGTCTGCACGGCACCCCTGGCAATCCCAAATCCCAGTGTCACCGAAACTGCGGG
>VYZT01007451.1:9676-38313 GCA_013400735.1 Pomatostomus ruficeps | reverse complement strand
GTGCCAAGAGGATGGATCCAGGCACTGCTTGGTGGTGCTAAGCAATAGGACAAGAGGCAATGGGCAGATGCAAAGGAAGTTCCATCTGAATATGAGTAAGAACTTCTTCACTGTGCAGGTGACCGAGCACTGGAACAGATTGTCCTGAGGGGTTGTGGAGTCTCCATCACTGGAGATATTCAAGAACCGTCTGGACACAATGCTGTGCCAGGTGCTCCAGGATGACCCTGCTTCAGCAGGGAGGTTGGACCAGATGACCCTTTGTGGTCCCTTCCAGCCTGACCCATGCTGTAATTCTGTGGTTCTGTGATATTTGTATAGGTGTGCATGAAGGATCCGGCCTTGCTTTAGTCACACCAGACCTAAACTGATAAGTGGAGTTCTAACAAACCAGTTTGTGGCCTGGGGCAGCTAAACTATTTTATTCCAGCACTGTAAATGAGCTAATGCCTCTTGTCAGCCTTACTAACTCTCTGAAAGGTCACACCAAACTACCATGGCTACATTGCTCATCAGCTCACCCAAGTAAGACTGTGTAGCTCTGTGCTAAACCGTGTGGACATTCAGCCTTGTTTCGCTGTTGACTGAAGGGTAACCACACCATGGTCCATTTCACAGTACAGGCATGCCGTAAATTTCATGCCTTCAAGTTCTTCATTATAGTTTCTATGATATAAATAGCAGACTCCTCCTTATAAGACTTACAGGTTTTTTAAAACTTGAGTTAAAATTTAATGTATGCAACCTAACCACCCCCTGAGTTACTTAATGTGAATGTTTTTATATGTATATTTGAGGAACAGCACACGGCATGAGCTTGTTACTTGACTTGCTACATTTAAAGTTCTCATTTGGCTTTACAAATAATACATTTAGGAAAAGTATGTTTTAAGAAAGCTATTAATCTAATTTCTCTACTGTTTTTCTTTTGTGAGGTAAGAAGTTCCAGGCTACTAATTCTGGTTAGTCTTCCATTAGTGTTCTGAGTGTTTTGTGAGTGTATATTATTTTAGTAATAGGTTTTGTTCCAAATTGCAGTGCAGTGTTGCATTTTTTTCCTGCAGAATATTTCTCCATATTTGCAATTTTGTAAAATTAACAGAAATTGGTAAATATTCAGTGCTCTGAAAATTAGATTATTGAAAATGTGTTTTCTCTGTGTGACTTGCTAGCTACAGGGAATATTTATCATAGTGTAGATTTAGGGCCTTTCATATTTTATAGGATTATAGTCAAAAACATAAATAGAAATCTGCATACTTGTCAATTACATAATAGAAAATAAATGAAAACATGATTTAAAAAATATTTTGCATTTTTACAAAAATATTTTCATTTCAACTTTCCATTGTGATATATTTATATTATATTATATATGCTGTAGGAAAAATACCAGGTTAATGAGGAACTGACAAACAGCAAGGTTTATCACTTGTAGGAACGTCAGATATAGTCCTTATTTCCCAAATGGCAGCAAGAAACATTAAATAATTTGCTTATAAATAATCTTCGTATTATGAAAGAAATAATTCCACATGTAGAGCCTACTGTTGTATTATAAAATTGCAATGATGAGGAATCTTGAAATTACAGCTTTGATGAGTTTATTTCCGCTACCAGAAAGATTAAGCTTCCTAACTTTATTAAGTTAAAATGGAAAGTGAAAAGAGAAATCAATTCACATTTTCTTTCTATTGTTGCCTGCTTTCGTGGGTGGAGAAGTGAAGAGTATTCCAGATGTGATGACCTACTCTATGTAAAAGTGTAAGGTTACCAGTAAAAAAATATGTACACCTTCATCAAATATTTTGCACAGGAACAGGAAACTATTGAAGAGACTTATTTAAGTATCATTAAGACTTAGAATACGGATTTAAAAGATTTATAGGTGAATCTGCACAAGATTTCAATCATCTTAAAAATTTCTTTATAAAATTAAATATGATCACAACAGGACTAGAGTTTTCTTTTTCATATTCTGTATTATATTATGTAACTTGGAATATATTTATAAGTTCAAGAAAACAATACTTTAGAAAATATCTTACCTGTATAACACATGTAAATTCTCCCTCTTTCTCTCTTATGATACCCTGACTGGTATACCAGGCCCTTCATTCTCTTTGAGAAGTTCCACTTAGCAAGAGTCACCACATTTATGTGTCCACAGTTGTTCCCTATTTTGCCATTAAAAGTTTGCCTCTTGGCACGCTTCTTGTAATTACTAATGTCAACAATTATAATCTCAATATATTAAGACTCTTTGAAAAATTTTAGAATAACCCTCTGTTGAATAGCAAAAGTGAAATGAACAATGCCCTTTTCCTCAAGATGATTTTACTGTGGTGATCATGAAAGGAAAATTTATACCATGCAGCTGAGCCTGCTGTAGAGACTTGTAGATGCCTGTTAGCTGCCTGCACTGTAAAAAATCATCTTCCACTTTTTGACAAGTGAGCTTTCCCATTTTAAGGCAGGAAAGCACTCAGATTTAGGACTTATCCCTGCTTTGCAGTGTGTGAGATTCCAAGGACAATAGCCCATGATTCTCATAATACAGCCTGTGGAGGCTATAAAGGCACACACACTGCTACTAATGAGTCACCTGGACTCTTTCATGTACAGACAGCTGTAATTTGTCACTAAGGAGTGGGAAGATACTTTTTTCTGGTGGTGACATCTCATTATGTTTTATGGTTTTTGACTGCCAACGACTGTACCTTATTATATATGGAAAACACATTTGGCTTCTCCTTTTCTTCAAAGTTCATCTTAAGAATTACTTTCAGTAGTTGCTTACAGAAGTATTTTTGACAAAGTGGAATCTGTTTAATTTCTTGGGAAAATGATAATATAATAGTAGTGCAATGATTTTTTATGGAAATACTTTTCTATTACTGTGATTAGGAAGGTACAATTCTGCAGTTCATGTATCAGGTTGAATTTTAATCTCAGGTTAAACTTTGTTTCATACATATATTCATGAAAGATGCAAATATAAATTTTGTTTTAGTTGAGATTAATAGACATCTGGAATTATTTTTATTTAATCATTGTACTTTTGCTTTAATAAATTTCAGAGTATATGTCCTACAGGTCATTAGTAAATGTTAAAAGGCTTTAGAAAAGTAAACCGACATAAAAAGGTTATACTGTATTTTGTAGGATAAGGCAGAACTGAGGGGTTTTTAGCATTTCCATTAATTTAATGTTC
This sequence comes from Pomatostomus ruficeps, assembly GCA_013400735.1. Classification (NCBI taxonomy): domain Eukaryota; kingdom Metazoa; phylum Chordata; class Aves; order Passeriformes; family Timaliidae; genus Pomatostomus; species Pomatostomus ruficeps. The sequence goes on along the minus strand of VYZT01007451.1, from coordinate 35,099 downwards.
TTTAAAAATTACATTGGTGGTATTTTACAAAAAATGTGTTTAAAAAAACTCACAACATCTCAGTAGTAAAGTTTTTGGTATAAGCATATAAGAAGATTAGTAACTAATAACTGTTTATTTTCTTTATTTAAATTGTTAACCCAGAAGTAAACTAAAACCCAGCAAAATTTAGGATGTCTCCAGCCACCATGATAATTGATAAATATTTTAATGATCTATCTGCTTTTATACCCCTTTCTTTTAGGCAACTAATCTGATACATTTTATTTCAAAATCTTTTAAACTAGGGTGACAATTTGAACTGTATATGTAGGTACACTGAAGGAATACGTCCACCTGCTGTTACTTTCAATTGGGTCTTGATCTGCCAGGCACAAATGACTTCTTTATGATGCTTTGGGCCTCTGTGACCAGTACTTAACACCTAATTAAAAAAAAAAAATTGCTCTTTCTCAAAGCTTTTGTAACCCAGACTTTATGCCACTTGTAGAAATTTTGTAAATACTATATGGGCATAGAAACAACACTACTCAGTCTGAATCATATTGAGAACTTCCTTTTACTCTTGCTTTTTGTTTTGAAAATGTTGAATGCAAGAAGTATTAGAAATACCTTCATACAGAAGGTTTACTCTCTTTATAGTTGTCTGTCTTTTGTGATACCTTATTTCATGTTGAAGTGGCTCTTTTAAATATAGAAATTGCATGAGAATATCTGGGGTTTGGAAAAAAACCCCTCACAATATATCCTAAGTAAACATGTTCAGTCATTTGAGTGTGGAATAATAAAAGAAGAAATATGAGGCTGTTAAATTCTGATACAAACTTCAGTTTTAGGAAGAAAAATCCATTCCTCCGGTGTTTCAAGGATAATGAGGGGTATAAAACTACTTCTTTGAAGAGGAATGCCTGACTATGCTTGTGTGGCTAGGTTTACATGAAAGAATTTTGGGTTTTGAGTGTATTTTTCTGTGAGCTAATGTCCAGATTTTGAAGTGGAATTTGAAATTATACACCTGAGTAGGATACTAGTAAAAACTCTTTTTCATGTTTTCCTCAGTTTATTTAGTTACTGAGTGAAGAGACAGGATTGTAATGATAGTGATGTCATGCAAACATTAGTAGCCTCAGAGATTATGACGGCCTTTTGAAAAATGTCTGAGATTATATTTAAATTGTTTCAAACCCATCATTAAAACAAATGATCTGGAAAACCTTCCTGATCATTTGTCCAGCTGTGTGGGTTCCAAGTGTATTTTGCAGACTTTCAAAAATTGCTATTGTAAGAATATAGTAAAAGTGTTTTCTACATTAAAAATTTATTAAAAATACCACTAATTATATATTTTTAAAAATTTAATTGGATTTTGCTGCAATCTATGCAAGTTTGCCTAGTCTTGGCACTTTCTTTCTCATATAATAATGATTGAGCCAAATAACTGCACTGTGCTCTTTGTTGTTTTTTATCATGCAGTATCTTCAGATCCCTGCTTAAACAATCTCATATCACAGTCACAGAAAGGCTGAGGTTGAAAGAGACTGCTGGAGGTCATCCTGTCCAACTCCCCTGCTGAGGCTGGGCCACCTGCAGCAGGTTGTTCAGACCTGTGTCCAGTCAGCTTTTGGATATCTTCCAGAATGGAGGCTCCACAATCTCTCTGGGCAAATGGACAGCAATCTGACTGCAAGGTGGCCTTCCATAGGCTCTAATTATGACAACCCCTTTGTTACAGTACCCCACATTATAAGTGGATATGTAGCTGAAAAAATCAGCAGTCAGATTAGCAACTGTCTTCTGATTGTGCAAATTTATGTCTGCTGCACAGAACTTGAGATAGAGAACTATGGAGAAGGGAGCATTGCCTGAAATTATGTAGAATTCTTAGTAGAATTCTCTAGGTCATCCATGAAATGTTAAAAAAATATTCCTGAGAAACAATAATCATGGAAAAACTTAAAATCTCTTTCCTAGTTTCCTGCCTGATAATCAAATGAGTGAGGACCTGGAACAGACTTCTAGTTGGAAGGTTAGTGATAGAAAAACTTTTAATTGCAGAATGGATTTTGATCATATGTGAAACAGATAAATGTTTCTTGATCTAGAATATTCTTTTCATTCCATGTCCTATAATTACTTTGTGGTGAAATGTCAGTGCAGGTCATTATTTAGTTCATCTGGAAATGAATGACACTGCCAACTCCTGCACATAACTGCAGCCACATGCCATAATATATACTGGAGGCTCCCTTCCCAGTGTCATCTCCTCGTGTGTGGCATCAGTTCTTTGGTAGCACCCAAAACTATGCAGGTCCTGGTCTAAAAGTGTTACCTGTTTGAAGTATATAAACATATATACACATACACAGATATATATGTATGTATGTATGTATGAAGTGAATATTAAATAAAACATTCAGTAGCTAAAAGAAAAAAAATCCCATATCAATTGCAGTAATCAGCCAATATTTACAGAAATGCAGGCCATAAAAGACCATTTTCAGGAACATGTTCTAGACCACAAATACTAAGTGGAGTGAGCTTCCCACTGCCTTGTCCATGGTAAGGAGCCAAACCCTGGGAAAGGATGGAAAGTTAGGACATTTCTGTGATTCCATTATTCCTCTCTTGTCTCTGCTGGCAAACATCTTCCTACTCTGCGTGCTGCTCTGGATTCCTTTCTGAGGTGCTTACTTATGCTGTTTTATGGAGAGCTGAGGTGACCATCTAAAGAATGAATTCCATGGTCAAATTTTTTGGTAGAAGAACCATTTGGAGCTGAGATGCAACTGACTATGATATGAGTAAAAATAATGAAAAAGTGCGAGTTACAACATGGAAACCGGTAGAATTATCCAATTTAAATCTGGTTAGGAATGAGAATCTGCTCCTTAGTCTTTCTTTATCATGTTTGTGGCGTTCGTATTCCACATCTCAATCTCTGCAAGATTTTAAAACTCTGTGAGTCTCGTTTTATGACTACAAAACAGATGAACCAGTGAATATGAATACCTAATGCAGAAGTGGGAATCTTTGTTGGTAGTATAAACCACAAACACCTAGAAATTATTTCCGGCTCTTTGTAGTTGCTGGTGACTTTCCTCTCAATTCCAGTGGGAGCATGGCTTCATCCAGGACCATGGAAACTGTTCAGCTTTTTTATCAGAAAGCAAAGAAGTGCTGACTCTGAGTATGACCTCTCAAAGGAAATTCCAGACATGCTTACAGGCTGTTTAGATACTGTAAATTTAGAACAAATTATAAAAGTTTAGGTTGGGTTAGTCTAACAATGGATAGGTTTATTCGTTCTACTGTTTTTATGTACATGAACCAGCGAAGTAAGACATTTTAAGTTTCCTCAGTGTAATATCCTGAGGCAAGCCAGCTGTATTTTAAATTGTGCTGTGTGTATTTATGTATTAATTGATGTGTATTTATAAAGACATAGTAATACTAACATAGCACTCTTGTTTAAATGCATCTTTCTGAACCTTTTTGGGTTCAGTAAGAAAGGCTCTGAGGTATTCTTTATCTGAAACACAATCAGTACATAATCAACTTCTAAAGAAAGTAACAATAAACTCTATGGATGTATATGAATATGAACTGATGCGTAAATGTCCATGTAAACATGCGTTGTTAATTTATGGCATGATTTTACCAATAGGAGGAGTAAAGCAAGGTTACAGTAGAAGGGGAAATGTTCATGGTGTTTTTAATTTCTTATTGATGTTGATGTAATAGAAAGAAAATGGAAGAAAAATTAGCAGAGGTAAGGAAAGATAGGAGTATAAATTATTTTATCTGTGACAGAAATAAAATTGAAATCGTTTCAGGTGATCAGCATGGTACCACTAATTAAGGTAAATTAGAAACCCTTTTATTGGAATTCAGGCATTATTGGCACATGAAGTCATACTATTGGTTGCCAAGTTTTGCACTAAAAACTGTTGAATGAGGGATAGCAACATATGAATGTGAGACATCAAACAATTTTTGTAGTTTATCCAATCTATATCAGTGCTACTGAATCCCTGCATGGGAGATGTAGCAAGTTTTGGACATTGCATTTCAAGAAATGCTCTACTGGCCTCAAGAAATGGTATCTATTATTGACTCCAGTAGTCTTGATGCAAGCACAATTTAGGCTTTGCCAAGGAAAGCCAAACTTCTGTGTACAAGGCAGCCAAGAACCATATTTTGCAATTTGAGGAATAATATGTGAAGAATATGTCACAAATTGCATCACTGGGGAGTACAACCTCAAAAGCACTCATCAATTCTTACACGATGAGGGAAACAATTTTGATTCTTCTATGTTGTCTGCAGCAACTGTGTCTCAAGCATTGGTAGTACTATGCTGCTTTCCTGTGGCCCTTCAGAAGCCCTGACTCTAGGCTAAGTTTTTCCCTTGTCCATGAATTAGCTGTTCTGTGTGGGGATTTCCACACTGGGAAGTGTTGCTGTGCTACACTCAGACACATTGACATTTGACTTCTGATGTAAGAACCTGTGTGTAACTTGTGACTGGACATAAGATGGGATATCCCACCATCTCACTGAGGAGGGTGTGGGTTCCCAGGGTGTGGGGGGCTATATGGAATGCTGGATTAAAATGCTGAAGTCTGCAGAAACTAGAAATGTCCTTGCTGTAAGATCTTGGTGTCTGAGATGTGTTTCCCTTTGTCTTCTGAACCTACATTAGCTCTGTTTTTCAAACAAGTCAAAACACATCAAAACTCTTAATTTGAAAGGAAATTTGCTAATTAATTTAGTGGGAGTATAATTAAGTAATCTGAAGTAAGGGTCAATTTTCTGTGCATCTGTAATCTCGCAAGGGCAGTCAGAACAACTGATGAAATTGTTACATGCACATACTGTAAATTAAAGAACTTAATTACAGTCCTGGCCCCCAAGAAGTGAATTGGAGTTTGCCAAGGGATAAAATTCCTACCTTACATATGGGGATCTGTTTATTAATTTAAATGAAACCAAATGCATTGTAAGACAGTTCAGTTTGCCTGAACCTCAGATGTGAACAGGAATTAGATATAAATGGTTCAGTCTTGTCTTGAAATTTCTTCTGTTTTTGACTTAAATACTTTTATCGATATTGATGTGTTTTATTCCTCTTCTCTGTTCCTTAGCCTAGGAAAAGATTAAATAAGCTATTCTGTCTTGCTGGGTTTTGATCTTTCCAGTTCCAGTTCTTCCTTACGAACTTTTACATCTGTAGTTTCTTAATTTTAGACCTGAGGTATGCACTAAGATATTTACCATGATTGCCTTTTGAACAAATGTTCAGCAGGCAACTCATCTTATCTACTAGAAAGAAAAAATACCTTACTGGTAATTTTTTTTCCTAGTTATTTAGGTTGAGAAAAGAATAGTAGGGAGGAAATCTAGGGTGTATAGGGATTGATAGAAGACAAAAAAACCCCCCAAAGTCATTATTTCCAGATTTGTGAACATAATTTGAAATGGATCTTACATAAATGTAATGAAGAGTCCAAGAACAAGTTGATCAAGTAATTTTAACACATCAAAAGAATTATTGGGAGTTACTAGTTTTACTTGCCCATAAAAATGTCATGTTAAATGAAATAGATGAGGATTCTGCTTTTGTTGAGCACATAAATAATATTTATTAAAGGCTGACAGCAAAGAAATGCAAGTGCTGAAGTAGGTAATGTATTTAAAGTATTATGCATTAAAAAAATTTTCCAGGAGGTTGCAGGAACATCTGTCCAGAAGAGATGAACTTAATCTGAGTCATAAGGGAAGTCAAAAGGTTTTAAAACTGAAGAAATAAGATGGGAAAACAGAGTGGACAGCACTGAGTGAAGGTGGCCCTGGGTGATCTGTTAGGCTTATCACAAATTTGGTGGAAGAAGGGTAATCAGTGCAGGCACTCCAGTACATGGCTGCAAAGTGTGTAGAGAACACAGACTGCACCTTGCTGGCAATGGAGTTATGCTTTACATTAAAGACAGCATAGAAGAGAGGCAAAATAAACCTCAGTAATAATGAGTCCTGAAGAGGCTGCAATTCCAGTCCTGTATGTGAAGAATAGAATACTTTTGTACCTAGTTATCTTGAAAGGTATCTTGAAAGTGTTCAATTTTTTTGTGTGACTAGTGAAAATACTGCATATGGTGGATCTGTTACATTTTCATAATTCTTTTGATGGGGTTCTGCACATATGGGTGGTCTGGAAAAATGTTTTTATTCTTTGGTCTCTCTACAGCTCGAGCTTACTAACTTAGAGACATTGTTTGCCTCTCACAACTTCAATCTGTTGAATAATTTGGCTTTCTATACAGTTATCCTTCCTATCAATTCTAGAAAAAACTTTCTCCTCTTTAAGGCCAAAAGCCTACCTAGAGCATCTCTATATAAACATCATCGGTGAGTCCTTTAAAAACTGTTTAGTGTCTTTCTTATTCATGGTGGCTTCTGAACCTGAGTCCCTCTGGATAGTTAAGCCATCTCTGATATGCAAAGCATATCAAATACAGGAGTTAGAGACTAAAATCTATCTACCCCATCCATACACTGAGCATAATGGGAGGAAAAATGTGAGCATATCATCTACAGGTACTATAAAAGCTGACGTTCTCAGCTTGAGCGACATTGCATGTACTTACCCCTATATGGTTATGTGTGTATGATACATCTCACAGAATTATGGTTAAAAGCTCTGAAACTGCTTTTCATATTTTCTCCTCAATTCTCATTTCTGCAATAGGAGAACTGTCTTAACAATAAAAACTTCTCTCTTCTGTCTGCAAAAAATACATGTGGGTTTGATCTAACTGATTGAATGCTTAAGAGTGCAGCTGTCAAATTAAACACTCATCATTCCAGAAAACAAATCTTTCCAAAGTGCTACTTACATGTCCTCTGTTCTTGGTTTAAACCACAAAATCAGAGTTGGTAAGGCTTTCATGCTCTATAGATCTTCAGGAGTGAAGGTGATGAATTCTACCTTGCTTTAGATCCCACTTTTGGAACAGGAAAAATGTAATAAAATCCAATTCTGTAATGTCTCCTTTTCCTGTTGCTCTTACTTGGTTCTAGTTGTGAAACAAATGCAAAATTCAAGAGCATTGGTTCTACTTGTGGCCGCTTATTTTCATAGAATAGTTTAAATAATGAAAGCTGAAAGTACTAACCCCCTAAAAACTATATTCCCATCTGTTCTGCTTAGATACTGGACTTTTGGCATGATGATACTTTTTGCTGTGCAGCTAGTGGACTTTTTCAAGGTTTGTGTCTCTACTTGCATATTATGCATACTTATACAAACGAAAAGAAAGCAAAAACCTATTATGTACCTCTAATGTGAAACCAGCTGAAATCACTTTGATTCTTGTTATTTCCTGAAGTATAGTATGTCTTGAAACCTGCTGTGTACACATATATACACACACACACATGTGTGTTGTGTGAAATATTAAAACAGAATATTAGTTCGATGCATTTTTATACAAATTCAACTGTTTATGTTTGTAGCTTAAAAAAATCCAGGTCTCTAACTTGCAGCATGGTTTTTGGTTTTTTGGAGTTTTTTTTATGGTGTGATATCACTACAGGAATAAATTTTCCTCCAACCAAGGATAATTCTAGAAAAATATATATACTGTGTTAATATAAAAGGTAATGCAGTAGACAATTGCTTGAAAGTCATACTGTTAGTTAACAGACAGCCTTCCAACACTGCATGTCACTGGTTTGTCTTAGATGCCCAATAAACTTTTAGATGTTGTGCAGACCATGAAGGAGAGGAGAGCTGTGTTGAAGAACTTGTATGCCTCCCCATTCTGATCCCAAGTGTCATAGGTATTTTCTAAAGCTTGATTTTTTTGTAAAAAGTGCTAACATGCACAAAACTTTAATCTTCTTCTCTGCCCTACTTGAAGCTCTTTTCTTCCCTCGTATATCCATTGATATAAAAAATAGTCCACACTTTCATAATATTTCTTAATGTTCTAGTGTTTGTCCCATAGGAAACCTTTACATAGACTCAAATTATTCACAAAACTGATGCCAAGATTTGGATACATGATAGTAAGACAAAATTTGGGGGTTTGGTTTGGTTTTGGGTTGGTTTTTTTTTCTCTTTTTTTTAATGTTGAGTAGTATGTTGATTTAACTACTATAGAGATTTCAAATATAATGTAAAACACAGTTTTGGAGTAGCATGTTTGGGAACTGAGGGGTTTGAATGAAGTAACATGCTTGCATTATTTGGAAATATAATATTGGCATTAGTTAAATATTTTTTAAAAATATTATTGAGATTTCTATAGATGCTAAATATACTTGAGAACTTTATTAATCAATTTTAATAGCTCTTAAGTGTAAGAATTCAGGAAATTCAAAGGTCCTACAAGCTAGATTTTTAGTAGCTCTAATTATTTATGTTAATACAAATTGCAGTTAGCTTTATACTGCTATTATATTGCTATTACACTCTTAACTAAAATTTCTGTATTGCCTGGAGTATAACACAGTGTAAAATTGTTGTTATGGATGTTCTGAATTTATCTTCAGTCCTTTCATAAAAGAAGAGGAGACTGAGGGGACATCTCATTACAGTTACAACTTCCTTGTGAAGGGAAGAGGAGCAGGCACTGATCTCTTCTCTGTGGTGACCAGGGACAAGACCTGAGGGAATGGCCTGAAGTTGTGTCAGGGGAGTTTAGGTTGGATATTAGGCAAGGGTTCCAAAGGTTCCACCCCAAAGGGTGGCTGGGCACTGGAACAGGCTCCACAGGGAAGTGGTCACAGCACCAAGCCTGACAGAGTTCAAGAAGCATTTGGACAAGGCTCTCAGGCACATGGTGTGACTCTTGGGGATAGTGCAGGACCAGGAGCTGAACTCAGTTATCCTTGTGGGACCCTTCCAAATCAGCATATTCTGTGATTCTATGATTTCATATGCCACTTACATAAGTGAATATGCTTTCTCAGCAGTCAGGCACAGGAATTTATTCCAAAATCTGAAGGCTAAACTGGACTTCCTGTGAGTGTGTATTAGCAATGTAGTATGGATCAGAAATGTGCTTTTGAATCTCTCAGTTGTCCCTACTTCTCCCACTTCACTTCTTATTGCGGTATCCTTAGTGAGGATGCATTTTGGGCTTGTCTTTGACCAAGTCAAACCAGAAAATGAACTCAGTGTGCTAACAGACTTCCTATTCATTGAACCAGAGCAGAGCAAGTTTACATTAACCCATGCAATGTCTATATATAACACAAGAAAAACGCAGTCTGAGGAGGAAAATCACCATCAACACGGAAAGAACTCAGGATGCTAGTGACTAATTGACCCCATCAAACCCTCTATTTTTTATGAAATCTTTCTTTAATAATTAGGCACTTTTTGTATTATGAGTGTTGTTTTAACTGTCTAATAATTGGTTTCTTTTTATTAGTCTTTTAAAGCATTGGTTGGGCTAAATAAAAGCTACTGGCTCTGTATATAGGGTATATTCCTTTTGTTCATGGCAAGATATTGAGTGTAACACTTCTCAGGAGAATGGTGCAGTCAAAGGCCAACCTCATTTTATCAACTGCCAAGGAAAACAGATGGAAAAAGCAAGAGAAGGGGAAAAGAAAGGAGAAGGACTTGAGGGACAGCAGTTTAGAGCACATGACCAACATGGAGAGATCTTAAATCCAGCAAGTGGGTATTTTTAGTTCAGCCAAAAATTCAGTGATTGGTTTGGTGCTGCCAGAAGTGTGGAGGTGGTTAGTTGGAGTAGAAAGATAATTTTTTTGGTTAATGAAAACAGAAGGTCCCTTGAAGCAGAATGCAATAGCAGCATAGTGAATACATTTAGCAGGTGGAAGCCAAGCTGTGTTCCAGTACTGTCAGTGGATATCATGGGAAGATTGACGACACATTGCAGTTTTTGAGGTTCAGGTTGGACATTAGGGAAAAAAATAGAAAGACACTAAGAAGGCAGTTATGTGAAATTTCCTTGAAATTTCCGTGAAATTTTTCAAGATTTAGCCAGACTAAGCAATAGCTAAGGTCATCTAATATTTTCTGTAGTTGCACCTAGAGCAGGAAAATGGACAAGATGACCTCCTTATGTCTTGTAAAACTTCACTTTGTTTAAAATGATTTTATTTTAAATTTAAAGCTAAAGGGGGTTTCTATATTATCTCCTGTAATAGATTAAAATTAATCTCTGATTTCTCAGGTTAGGTCAGTTTTCTTTTGATAATTTGAAATAATAGGAAAAGCATTTTCTTCCCTCCCTCCCCCCTCCCCATGATAAATGGCTACAGAAATTTAGAAATGACACATTACTTAGGTATTTTATAGATACATCATCTTTCCAATAAGTCCTGGTTTTGACAGGGATAGAGTTAATTTTCTTCCTAGTAGCTGATGTGTTTTGGATTTAGTATGAGAATAATGTTGATAACACACTGAAGTTTTAGCTGGTGCTAAGTAGTGTTTATACCGAGTCAAGGATTTTTCAGCTTTTCCTGCTCTGTCAGCAAGAAGGTTGGAAGGGCACAGGAAGTTGTGAGGGACACAGCCAGGACAGTTCACTTAAAACTGGCCAAAGGGATATTGTATACCATGTTGCCCTGAGTTTTGCAGTTTCTCAGTGTTTTTCTTTGCTGTAAATACTTTCTCACACTTCTTCTGTAAACATGGCCATGGTTTCCTAACAACTATCTATGTTTTGCTAACTGTCTGTGTTGTTTATCAATTTGCTATACTGTATGGAGAAATATGATAGATTGATGCTTTGACCAATGGAATTGAGAGGTGGTCATTTCTACCTCCAATCCACGGTGATTTGTAAAAACATATAAATAAAGGCAGAGGGTTCTGCCCTCTCTCTTTTTTTTTGCCCTCTCCGTTTACTGTCTCTGTGTGGTCTTTTATTTGGCTCTCCTTTGGGCTCCTCGGCCTAGCCGGCCTGACCCAGTACTACATATACCATATGATGTCATGCTCAGTGTATATAAACTGAGGGGGGAGCTGGCTTAGTGCATCTGCTTGAGAAGTGTCCAGCCATCAGTCAGTGAGTGGTGAGTGTTGTGCATCACTTGTTTTGTATATTATAATTCTTTCATCATTATTGTTATCATTATCCTCATTGTTATTTTCTTCCTTTTGTGTGTCATTAAACTGTCTTTATCTCAACCCATCAACTTTCTCACTTTTATTCTTCTGATTCTCTGCCCCATCCCCTTGGGGGTGGAGCAAGTGAGTAAGCAAGCAGCTGTGTGGTGCTTAGTTGCTGTCTGGGGTTAAATAACAACACAATAATAAGTTGCAGAGGTAGATACAGACATATTAGAAGTCTTTGGAAGTATGTAATAACCTTGGATAGCTGTAAAAAGTAGAATTAGATTGGACAATTCTGGGTATTCTATACTTTCAGATTACATAACTGAGAGCAAGAAAAAAGAAAATAAGAGAATATAAGTCACTGTCTTGGGAGATAACACTTGTGAGAGATTAGAAGAATCAATCATTGGAGATACTGAAGGAGGGAGTACAAACCCAAGAAGATAATTCATTGACCACAGAGTTCCTTTATCCAAAGGAATAAAACAAATGAGTCAATGTGTCAAAGAAAGAACAGACCAAGAAAAATGAGGATGCAAAATGTTAACCAAATGAACTGGTCAGAGATGCCTGTTTGGTTCCAGCCNAGCACGACCCCGGCGCCGAATAAACCATCTGGGAAAGCCCCTCCGCTTGTCTCTCCTTCCTTGGTGTGCCTATAACATCGGTGAGTTGGGAGAAACCCTGCTGGGCCTTCGCCAGCCCTCCCGTGCCTTCGGAGCAGCCCGGCAGCACCTGGAACCGCGAGCAAACTCCCGGTGCCTCCGTCGAAGGCATTGCGGCAGCCCTTTAGATTTTTTATCATCGGTGTGAAATAACTGTAAATAACTATAAATCCTAATATGCAAGGTGTAAATGCTTAGAATTTTTAATGACTAATAAATGGTGTCATTTGTAGATCGTCCCTTTCTGAGATACAGCAGGTTTTCAAGTGCTTGTTTGTAGAAGTGCAGAAAATAGCATTGCCTCTTATTTTATAATTAAGATCTTGTGAGACTGGTGAAAGAAAGCTAATGCGACCAAAGGGTCTTTATGCATGTCTTCAAGACTTGCCTCTTCATAAAGTTTTTCAACATTCTTTCTTACAAAGGAAATTCTTACGCTACACTTAACACCAATAAAAATCAGAAGACTGTATTTGTTGGTATGCCTGATTTAATTCACAGTATTTTCCATCTTCATTTATTCCAACTTGTTCTTATTTCTTCCATATTCCCTTCTTGAGTCATACGCAGTGAAGTCTGTTTGACTTTCTATGTGGTTTTAACATATGCTTCAGTTTTACAGACTGTGGATGTGTTAGCGGATGTTGACACAAATTTGAAAATAGTTGGAAAAGAAAAATCTAAGTGAAATGAAATTTTCAGATTAGCTTGGTTGAGAAGAGTCTAGGGGTTAAGTTTTTTGTTTTTTTTTTTTTAATGAATCCCGGACCTCTTAACATGGAAGTAATTTAAATATCATCTTAATGATCTTCATTCGGTTTGTTGCTCTAAAGCAAACTGTGCTTACTGAAAAGATCTTCATTAAAGCCATGTGTTCTTTTCTTTTGAACTGCAGCTCACCACAGCCACCTTGGATGGCAAACTCCAATTGTTTCTACCGTGATACTTTCCAACCTATGGAGCTTTGGCTGTGGTACTCTGAGAATAATGACTTGCTGAGAGAAAGGAGACTGGTAACTGGCCATAAGAAAGCGGCATAATATTCCCTTTTAAATTACAGTTTTCTTCTGACTTTATTTTCAGTAAGTTCCTCAAGCTGTTCTCAAAGTTCTTCTGTTGTACAATCTGTTACCTTTATTGCAAAAATAAGGGTGAAAGATCAAGAAAAGAAGGAGTCTACTCATTCTGACTTCATTCTAGCAAATCACCACAGAAGTGGCTTTCAAAGGACTTCCAGGGTGCTTATAGTTAGGTGCATTCTATAGTGCTTTGCTAGACTGGGACCACTTTAGTCTAGACTGAAAATGAAAGTAAAATAACAAGTAAAGTAACATTTTTAAAACTAGATCTGTTTGTGACAAGTTTTTAAATTAATCTGAAAGAAAGAAGGATTGTATGGCTTTCTGAAATGCCACGAGAGTCCTTCTATTATACTTATTTGGGGTTACTGGAATCAGCATGAATGTTGTTTGAAGGCAGAATTTTACTGGTTTACTATTTATACTACATTCTGTAAATTTCTTAGGGAATATGTGACAAATATCTTCTCTTTAAAAGAAACTATTTCTGTCTTTTAAATAACTGTTAAATATTTTCCAAAATGTTAAAGTAATATGAAAATAAAATTATCAGAAAAACATTCATTTCTTGTGTTCTTCCTAGTTGACTTGTCTTGATCTTAGAAAAGAGTTTTTAGACAACTGGGGGGTTTTTTTTGGACTAGACATTCTCAGTGTTCATTGACTTTAGCTAAGAGTAGAGAGCATTTATGTGACTGGTGAAATGAGATGGAGGTTTTCTTTTCCTTGCAAAATTGTGCTGCCTTTTCAGTTAAATTTGCCAGAAAAGAGTTTATTAATCAGATTACTTTTTTTAAAAAAGTGAAAAATTGGAGTTACTACTCCCACTTCAACACCAATCAGTAAAGCCAGATCACTTTCAGTACTGTATAGAATGTTATATTTAATAGACATCCCTAATTTATGCATGTAATATTTAGTATAAGTGGATCAAGTTATTTCTATAAGTTGTTTAGTTTCCATAACAAACATTCTTTTGTAAAGCATTTAGCAGTTTTTTTCTGAACAAAATCATCCACTGATAGGATACACTGATAGTATTATATCCAGGTATTCTCTAGAACACAGCCAGATCATACTCAGCAGAACTCTGAATATCAGAATCAGGTTTTGTATGATCAAAGTAAATGTGGAATAACCCACTTCAAAACTTTCAAATACTTTTTCAGTTCAAAATCAGATTAACCAAGAAATCATCTTCTATGCTGCAGCTACACACTGGTATGCTACACTCACAAATTATCAGCAAGATTTAAATTTTAATTTCCACCACAGAGGTCCTCAGGATGGTCTTCTTCAAACTTAATTTAGCTAATTTTCTCATCTGCATGCTCTGAACTCCACATTAGGAGTCACTATCAAATACAGAAGATAGCCCATAGCTCTATTTGCAATTAAAGTGTTTCTGAGCCATGGGTTGCAACTTAGCAGTGACTGTCTCTTCAGGGAGGTTGAAACTTCTGCTGAAGAGGTGTGAAGTATAATTATTACTGGTTTAGGGTTTTTTTAAGTGCCACACTTTTTAGGCAGAAGAATAATTTTCTCAGACTTAAGGTAGAGGATACACTTAGAAAAGCTATGAATTCTTGCTGCAAACATAGAGTGTGTCACAATCCCCATTGGACTGAAGTGAAAGGGAAATAACTTCCATTCTCTAGATCTCCTACCTTCTAGGTCTAACTGCTGTTATTACCCATTCAGGTAGTATGTATCCCCCAAACCCCTCTTAATCTTGAGCTAGTTTGATCTTTGAAGGAGGAACTCTTTCTCCAAACCTAGAGTATTATCTCTCTTTCCCTAAAGTGAGACTCAGCTGTATGCTACTTTCTGGTTACTTTCATCAAGGACTTTTTCTGGATAGAAGAGGCTTTTGTGGCATTTTGGCCCTGACCACAGCATCATCAATCCATCCTAAATAGCGACATTCATCCGATCAACCCTCGCAGATGTGCAGCTCTTCCATAGCCCAAGAATTTGTTAACCCCTTTTCCCCTCGGGGGAGAGAGAGAATCTGCCCTGCCACACAGGCACTAGAACTTTTCAGATGGAAACTCACTATAATATTTTTCCATCTTAAAAAAAATTCCCCCCTGGACTCCTCATAAATGCTTAAATGCTTGTGGTTTTGAGAATGGAAAACTTTAGCTGACACACTTCAAGTTTGGCAAAGTTAAGTGCTTGAAAGAAGATTTTCTAATGGCAAATAGGAAGAGAAAACTGTTATGGATGGTGTTACCATCTTATAACATTGTATTTAGAATTTTCATAATCACTAGGTTTTCCTTCTGAGATCTCTTTGATCGAAGGACATAGGAGGGTGTATTTAATTACTAAAGAGTTACAGTCATGAAAGATTAGTCTTCAACAGAAGAATGTATCCACAGAAGCATCATCTATGACTTTGTGTTTTTAACAGGCAAACCTGACAGTTTGTGTGTTCAGTTTCTGTTCCAAAGACAAGACTATTTGAAATTAGAAAGACCCAAAGGCAGATAGGAAACGTTCCTGGTTAGCTAAGACGGACAGCATGTTTCGTCTATAAAAAATTTACACAAACAGCTGCAAGTATTAATTTTTTATAGGTCATTTTAAAGAATTTTAAGTATACTTTCAGACCTTATAGGGAAAAAGTGATTATAATATAAATCCCTAATATCTTAGTAAAATTAAAAGTCTTGCTTTGAAGGAATATGTTGCAATATGTGAGGAAAACATCTGGCAGAAGAATAGTCTAGTTTGATTAAATATTTGCTGTGTCATCTGTCCTTGAATGTCCTATATGCTGGGGAGAGCAGTGGTGTTTTTGTGACTTTCTGTGTGCAGTTATGTGGAGGACTTTCCCATCTGAACATCTACCGAATGCCACAGAATTCTTAAAATGGATTTACACAGCAGTTTTTTCTGGTGCTGTAAAGGTCAGAAAGCACAGCAGGGTGGCCAGCACTGTTCTGAAGCAGACACTGTTAAAAACTGTTTGGGATGAAGTGGTTTGCAAAATACCAGGTCCTACCCAGTTTTCCGTATGGAATGAAATATATGGGCAAGCTTGGGTTGCACCATCAGGAGAAGGGGAAGAGCAAGCCCATGAAGGAACTCTGCTTTCCCTTGGCCTTTTCTGTTTCATTAATTCACAATGAAAGAAGGGCTTTTTGGATGTGTTCTCCGTTATATTACTTTCCATTATATATGATGATTGTATTTAGATACAAAAGTGTATAATCCTGGAGTATCTGGAGGTAGTCAGCAACACATTCTTTTCTTTCTTCCATTATTTTTTCATTTAATCATACCAAATTATCTTTTTAGAACTATCTTGTGACTCATTTTTTCCCTTTTAAAAAATGAATAGATCTATTTTTCTCATGGTATTTTATTGCAAAAAGAAAAACTATCAACAAAAATACATAAAACGGTTTAAAAACTTTTGGCATATGCCTAATAAATAATAACGAAGTGGTGGGGAATTTCTGTAAAAATGTAATTTAGGATGCCTTGCTTCAATGCATGAGTGGCAGTCCAACAACATGGAGCAACAGAAATTAAGACTAAAATAGGACCTTCCTTGAAATGCTTGCAGGTTTGAAAATGAAATCTTTTTTAAGGACAATGTAAGATGTTGTTCTGGGAGATACTGCTTTTTATCTTATTGTCTACATTGAACTTCTACCCACCAGTCACGATCACGTAAGCCAAATTCTGCTTTTCAGAATTTTACACTTCATTAAAGCCAGGGTAATGCTGCTTATTTTTGTGAATAAGGTGCTGCTAGGAGTGGACTCTGTCTCAGGCATTTTAGTAACTTTGAAGGGGGAACAGTATACTTGTATTAATAACAAATCTTTGATGACAAAACAGGTGAATACATCTGTAAAGGCCCATAGAAGTCACTCATGATAAGCAAGTCCTTTGTTTACTAATTTATCTTAAATCTTTATGTTTGATGTGAATATAGTATCTTTAACTAATGAAAACCAAACACCTTCATCCAAAAGTTATTGTTAAACTGAAGGTCTTTCTTATATATCTTTTCATGAAAACTGAATGTTGCTAAAGGAAGATACTGAACCAAACAGAGTAAATGATGTGGCATAAATGAGAAGATTTATAGCAATGACAAATTTGATTTAACAAAGCAATATACATTCCATTACCAGATTAAGACCTTCCAGATTAGTTTTATGTTGTGTCTGGAATGAAATGAACCACAATGAAACATTTTCACTGTCTTAGTTAATGTAAACAAATGAACTCATGCCTTCCCTTTTGTCCAAACTAGAGTTTGTTATTTCTTGGGTCTAGTTTTGCTGGAAAATATGTTCTAAATACAAAGGTATTGTAAAATACTGTGAAAATTAGCTTGATTCTGTCATCCAGTCACAGACAAACCCTTGGGAAGTCATCTCCAAAGACCACTCCACCAGCCCAAAGCATTTACTTCTAAATCATTCATGACAGATGTTTGTCTAAACTGCTCCTCAAAACCTTTAGTGACAGAGATTCCACAGCCGCACCAGGTGGGAAATATGCTTGGTGCAATTTAAACCCATTATTCTCTGTCTTAATCCATTAGGTACAGAGGATAATTCATTACCTTCTTGTTGTAGCAACTCTCTATATACTAGACAGTTGTTATCATGTCTCCCCTCAGACTTCTCTTTTCTACTTTAAACAAAGCCAGGTCATTCAATCTGTCTTCATAGGTCATGTTTTCTAGACCTCTATTAATTTTTGCAGTTTTTGAAATTTCTCCAGTCCCGTGTTTCTCTTTCTGGCAGTGCAGTGCTCTCAGAAGGTTACACCCCTATATGCTGTGCCGGTGCTGTATAGGCTGAAGGCATGGCTTGGTGCCTCTTAAATATGGCACTCATAGTTTGGCATTCCACTGTGGTATTGAGTTTGCCTACAGATATGTGGCATTATTGACCCATGTTCATCCCCTAGGTTTGCTGGATCCTGCATTTCAGCTCATTTTTCCTACTGGCCACCATCACACTGAATTCTGATCCTGTGCTCCAAACTGCCTCCAGCCCTTTCATCATCCTCATCATTATCATTTATTTTTTTTTTTCCTGTAAATCAGATCAGTAATGATTCCAGAGGGTAGATAAAGTGAATTGCCTGCTGATTTGGCTCCTATGTTATATATTCACTGCCAGAGAAGGTGTTCTTTTTATTTTATTTACTCTACATGGGGCTGGGGGCGAAGACTTTCAGTGACATAATTACCTGAAATTACTGCCCCCAGTGAAGGCAGGACACTTCAGCTTTTACTGATGTTGCTGAGGTCAGTAAGGTGTGTCATTGTTACTTTACTGTGTGATGGTGCAAATTTCCTGTTCCTTCATTCATCTGGACTTTGTGTAGAGGCATTAGTTCTCTGCTGTAAAAGACAATCATGTACACATATTTGTGCACAAATTTTAGTTTTGTCTGAAGGCATGGGCTTTGAAACACTGTTGGTCTGACTCTCCTTTTAGATTCAAGGAGGTTCATACAAATCACAGAATAGTTTGTGTTAAAGGGGACCTTTAAAGGTCACCTAGACCAGCCCTCCTACCATGAGCAAGAACATCTTCAGCATCATAACAGGTTGCTCAGAGCCCCACCCAGCCTCATCTTGGGTGTTTCCAGGGTTGAGGCATTTATCACATCCCTGGACAAACAGTTCCAGTGTTCCTACCATGAGAAAGGCAACTAGTGCTTGAACCAACTGTGTTGCCCACAATGATTTCATGATTGTTTTGCACTGAATCTCTGCAGTCATTTTCTAAGAGCAGTTCCTCATTTGCACTAATATAATCAAGGGAAGTTAAATCTCTGACTTTAGTTCCCTCCAAAGCCATTGTAGTGAGGTAGCACTGAATGCTTCTGTTTGGCTGTGTTGATTCAGCCTCAGAGAATTACCATATTTTAAAAGGGTTAGGAAAAAAACACCAAACTATTACTATTCTCATCTTCAAGATAGCATTTTCTGATGTTTTATGCAGCTTTCATGTAAAGGCTACATTGTGCCACAGCAGGAACCTGCTGGGCCTGCTGGAGGTTCCTGGCTGCTGTTTCTGTCATTAGCTGTGTCAAGGACAGGGAGCTTGGATATTATTGCATAATTATTCTCTGAGGAGTTGAATTAACAGAAGAAAAGAATTATGTAATTTTCTTGAAGCCAGGGGAAAAATGAAAACTATGTGAGGTAAGCAATTTCCCCATTGTTTCAGGCTCTTTGTGTGACAATTAATAGGAATAAAAGCAAAGGATAAAAGTCAACCTGATTTTGCTGCGTCTTGTTTTAATTTAAAAACAGGACAGGCTTTCAAAGTTCTGAATCTCATTAGCCTTAAAGCCCCAGTCCAACATTTTTTTAGCCTTTACATGAAAGAAGACTTCTAATCATCTACCAGCATCACCCAGCATCTTTGTGCTTGGGGCCTGTGATGTGGGCAATTACAGGGAGTAAGCTTACTCATGGCCAGATCTTCCTGATACATTCCATTATTTTAAACCACAGGGAAACAGTAAATAAGAAAAGGCAGTTAAATACTAGCTCAAATTAAGGATTCACTGGAATATTGTTTGAGTACTTCCCATTTGTTTGTGGGGTCTGTAAGGGCAAACTTATCCTAGAGCCCTCTTGTAACATGAGCTGTGAAAAGGAACCACACCTAGTGATGTAGTTGTGGTTCTGCTTTCACGCTGTTACTCAGAGATCTGCCAAAATGCCTGGATGAACCACTTTTTCCCAGGGCAACACCTGACCCTAAATTTACCACTTAAGCTCTCAATTTGGAAGAGAGAGATGTCTGTGTATAATTTGCTCTCCCACAATGCCCAGAGGTGTCTCGTTTTACGCATTTGTAGACGGGGCTCACTGGCAGCTGCCAATCCCTGGGTAGGAAGCATTGCCTCACGTCTGTGCACGCTGATGAGCCAGTCCCAAAGCGAGCCCTCACGGGAGGATGCCGGTTTCAGGTAGTAATGATCCCAGAAAGAAGGAGACCAAAGGCTGAAATTGTTCCTGGCCCAAAGCCACGCCCTTGGCTAGGGTTACTCCAGGGGCGAACTTGACCTAATGAATATAAGATGCACTCTCCACAATCACAGATAAAAAGACATCTTGAGGAAAGGAAATAGAACCTGAAAAAATGAGTGAAATGCCTTCCACCCTGTGTGATCCTGGCCTGTGAAAAATACAGTTGCGTGGAGCTCTTTTTCCTTCTCTAGTTGAAACCATTGTGATCAGTGGTCTGACATACTGGAATATTTCATTTCACCCATTATTCCTTTTTGCTCCCACCCATGAAGTCATAACAGTGAATATATTCAAGTGAAGCATGATGTGTAGCTATGGTATTCAGTAAATGAAATTACCTTTTTAGTTCAGTCATCCCAAGGCTTTTTCATTCACTGCATTTCTTGCTTGATTGTTCGTTTTTTAGTATCAGGACAGTAAGCTGCACTGAAAGGAAACAAAACTCTGTAATAAGATAGTGGTAAAAAAATAATTTCAGGTTTCATTCAAGAGACATACCAATGTGCTTTTATTATTCTTCTTTGGAAATATTTATGTAGTTGTACTTTCCAGATTGCCAGTTGATAACTTAATACAAATCATCTTTATTTATCTCACTTTTAAGCACCTACTAAAATGATTTGCATGCTGAGAAAAGGCAGAATAATCTAATATCCAGTGACTAAAGTAAAGACTGTAAGGATGATGTGAAAGTAACATAGTTTGGGTGGAGGAGACTGGAGATTTAAGACATTTTTCTTCCAAGTGTGGACATCCACTAAGGATAATGAAGTTGCACACCCATTATATATGTCATAATATACACACACCATCATCATCCTTCGCAGTCTTTTGGCAGACAGACTGGAAAAACATTTTCAAGTTAATAAATGACAACATTAACTAATACCTAGCAATATCCCTATGAATTTTGTATTTATTGTGTAGTTAATACATTACTTAAGAGGACACCTATAACATATAATTAGGAAGGGAAATAACTTTCCCTGAAAGGGAAACCTATAAAAAGGGTGAGGTTTCCTCCTGTAGTGCTTTTTCCAAATTCCTTTCCAGTAGGTTGCCAAATTATGTGAAAGATACAAGAGCTTCAATTCCCAACCTTCTCTAAGATTCTCTAGGAACATAAATTACCTGTATTTTCTCTAAATAGAGCAGAAGAAATTATATTCAGAAAATAAGCCTGGTTAAGTAACTAATTTTATGTATTTTGACTTATGGTGTTACCAAGGCCAAATGTGATAGCAAAAGCTATAGGCAAAACAGAAAGGAGTTTTTGCTGATCATGCTCACTCCAGACTCGTGGGACCCTGGCATGAGATGACCCACTGAAGAGTTGTCCCCATAAAACTGGCCTTCAGTGTGATAGAAAAGTTGTATTTCTATAAAAAAGATAAACAAAATGAAATTAGTTGTTACAGCCACTTCTTCCCTATCCTAACTCCTTCACTGATACTCAATTGGAAAAATGCCCTAACATAAAAGTCTGCATTCAAATGTAATGTCAGAAAAAGACATTCTGAGCTTTTCTTGATCTCTTGACCCTTGACAAGCTAGATAATTGTCTGCCTCTGCTTTTGCAATTTGCCATTCACTGCAAAAAGGACTCTTCTAGAGTCCTTTATTTTGAGTAAAAAAAGACTCAAATGTAATGGCTGAGTCTCCAGAACATATCTTTGGAATTTTTTCCTTAAGGAATAGAGCTCTGCAGAAATTCAAAGCTGCAGTCACATTTAGCTCTTGTTTCCCTACTTCTTCCTTTGTGTGCATACTTCAGAGGGAGGGGGAATGTGCCTCTGGCTCCCATCTGAAGTTGAATTAACAAATAGCCCCATCCGTGGTGCTGACAAAATGAGAATCTCTTCCCAGGAACTGTTGTTGTATTGTTAAAAGGGCTTTGTTCTAAATGAGGACGAAATGTCGAAGACCAGACTTTGGGTTTATTTCCTAACATGGGGAGATTTCCAAGAAATTTTACTTCATGAAAGAAAAAATGAAGTTCTGCTCTCCTTGCTCCTCCTGTCTGGTTTGTAGGCAGGCAGATTGCCTGCCTCCATATTCTTGCTGTTCGTGGTAGAAGGGATCATAGGAAGATTTTTAGTTGACAAGACAGGTATCTGGGAAGGGATCCCCAAAGTCCCAGATGAGGTGTAGGAGACAGTGAATAGCTATTCTTGTTCCCAAGCAGTGCAAGGAACAGCAGAGCCTAGAAGTCTGAAAATCAAAATTACTGGATGGGCAGGGAGCTCACCATGGAGTCCACTGCCTGGCCCTGGGGCTGGCCCTTATGGTCAGAGAGAAAAGCTTGGAGATCTGGTGAGACTGCTTGCTCACCTTGGAGTAGCCTCTGACACCTGCAAAAACCAAAGGCCTCCAGATCCCTGGCATCTACTTGGAGAGACTGAGTAAAAATAAAGAAGTGAAGACCTCAAACAGGTCCTTTGCCATGATATGTGGAGAGAAACCAGGGTTCCAAAGTACAGCTGGGCTGAAATGACAAACAGGCAGCTAGTCCTCTTCCTTTTCTCATGCGAAATTTTCTCCATGAAAAATTTCCACCAGAGCTAGTTAACCATCCTGTATCAGCAAACTCTAGAAATTTAGAGGATTTGAAGGGACTAGGAACTAGAGTGTTTATTTGCTCTGACAGGATGTGTTTACCAATGCAGTCTAGAAAATGTCTTGCTACTCTGTCCTTTCAGAGTATGAAAATCTGCTGGTCCATATGCAGTTTTTAAAAAAAGTTAATTTCTTTTCTTTCCACTAGTGTTCTCTTAGATGGTCTGAAATCCTGAATTTCCACGCTGGGAATAAACTACACTCATCAGCTCATTCTCACTTCCAATGTATATTTGCTGGAGAACAAGAGATGGTGGGTTTTATATTTTTGTCCCATAAATCATTCTCTGTTAAACCATTTATCATTTTGATGAAAGTTGCAATTAGAAGATGAGGTTACGACTAGACTAGCTGGCAAAATCCCAGTGAAAGTAGTAAATTCAAGATGCATCCTAATGCACAGCAACTGCATGGGATGTCCACACTATGAGAAGTATAATTTCTCAGTGAAACCCCCTGGACAGCTGCTAGACCTGGCAGATCACTTTATGTTCGCGTGGCCTAAGTTCAATAGCAGAACCACAGCTTCCAACTGTATTGACTTGGGTTTGCTGAAAAAAGCAAGAAGTGGGAGAGGCTTTCCTTGAGCCCAGCTACAGATTTAAAGTCAATTTGTTGCAATTACAAACCTGTCACTTATGCTATTCCAGAATCCACTCTCTGATTTCTCCCCGGAGATGGCAGACCACAGGGGACTCACAGGGCTTGTTCAGTCCATTGCTCCATGCACTGGAGAGCCAAAGTCTTTGGGACAAGTTGGCCATGGTACTGAGACTTTGCCCTGGTGGCCTGCAGGGTCTCTGCCTGCAATGTTAGTTGTGATAAGGCTATGATAGATTTGTGGGATGTCTGTCGGATGCCCCAAGTCCAGATACATCGTGTGATATTGATATTTACCCCAAAGTACAGGCAAAGCACAATGGATCGGTGTTGCTGTCTGGAAATTCTTGTGTTGTTTCTTGCTGGAACAGTAGGGCTCTGCTCCCTCTGCTTGGGAGAACAATTTTGTTTCTCAAGACTCTGACCTAAAAGGCTGATGAGAAAAGACCCTCCTAAATTTTTTTGCCATGACATTCTTTGTGAAGATTTAAATATGAAATGCCAAAAAAGCAACACATACAAAAAAAAGAAAAAAGAATGTAACTTCCAGTTCCAAATGAGAAGGGTGATAATGAAGTTCACATAACATATGGGAAACAGTACTGCTCTGTTTAGCCACTTGGCTTGAAATGTAGACTCCATGGTGCTTGCTATGCAAACAATGCTCAGTTGATCCATCAAAACAAAATCATGGCCATATATAATACTAACGATTAAATGCTTTTTCTCCATGATCACATAACATATGGCTTTGTGCTAGAACGTACACAATCCCAAAGGACATTGTGTGAATATAAAAGATTATTGACTCATGATGGCCTGGTTGTGTTCTCTGGCAACATCTCTTCAAGAACAGAGAGACACATACATAAATATGAAGACCCTAATGGGATTTTTTTCCCCTCCATCTTAAGGCATTACTGCCAGCTGTGTTTAGGATCTTTATTAGCAAAATTACACACATTGGTAATTTTGAACTCTGAGTTGCATTCATGATCTAAGAAGCCAGATAGAAGGATGAAATAATGACATATTACAGCAATGTTGAAAATGAAATATTTTCATCCTGTTTTGCATTATGCTTTTCTTCTGATATTTAATTCTGTTATAAGATAATAAATAAAGTATAGGGCAAGAATAGCTTGCCTTGGTTTGTACAAACCCTCAGAAATACTGATGGTGTTAGACATAGACTTTTTGAACCTGCATCCTCTTACTGTTTTGGCTTCTTCTCAAGGACTTTTTAATTTCACTTTTCTTGGACTCCCCTCTCTGCTTGCTACCTTTGTTTTATGTCATGCTTGTATTTTTTATAATTCCTTTTAGACCTGCCTGGCAACTTGGAAACCTTTTATTTGCTGAGCTACAGAAGGATGCTGATGGTCCCCACAGTTCTCTTTCTGTGCTTCCTCCTCCCTTGGCAGCTCTTTAAGAGTCTGGACCCTGGCGCAGAGGTGTAGGCTCTGCTGTTTCCCACGAGAGTGGAGGTGCACGGAGGTAGGAGTGATATGGTTTGTACAGGAGTCCAGGCAGGTCCTCTGAGGCCCTTGGGGGCAGAGAAGGAGCAATATCTCTCCAGGATGGGAGCGATGGCAGCCAGGGTCTGACAAACATGCTATTGGTAAGTGCACAAAGGTACTGAGATCTCCTGCCAAGAGGGAGCAGTGTGCCAAGCTCCTCCTTCACGGTGGGGGTCACTGCCTGGATGGCTATACAAGAGTCCTGGCTGCAGAGCACTGCACCCAAAACCTGGAGTCACCTTTCTCCTTCCCACAGCAGATTGCCATCTCTTCAGGCATGTTTTAAGCCTGAAGCCCAGTGTGAAAACATTGCTGCCTGTTTTCAAATTGAAATTGGATTAGCAGGATTTGCACAATAATTTGTCCATAAATCTTGTCTCTCTTTTGTTAATTGTTCATTCGGAAGTGTTTCCATCTAAATGTAGGCATTGCAATAGGGTTTTTTCTTTTTTGCACTTCTCGTGTCTGTAAATAAACAGTATGTTTGAATATGTGAATGGTGCAGGTGTCTTATAAGCTGAGCAACCTGCAGCTATTTCAGTCCTTAGACTGGACGAAAAATTAAATTTCAGTAAACTTAATTCTTTCAGCACAAGCAGTAAATACTTGTTCTGTCTTAGAGGTCTTCCTGTCTGATACGGATTTTAGCAGGAATAAATAAGTACTAGATGAAGAACTGCTTCCATGTTAGTCTGTTGCTAACTGTACAAGAAGAAACATCGGTGTTATAAAATAAAAATCCTTAAGTTTACAAAAATATTATTTTAATGCTCAACAGTTTCTGATTAAGGTATTTTTTTTTTTCAAATCTAGTT